>JABFPN010002091.1:0-24175 GCA_022817305.1 Leptoteleia sp. ZL-2020
CCACGAGCGCCATGCCTCGTCACCGACTTTCATTAATGCGCCGGAATAAAACGGGGGTCCCCCGGCGAGAAAAATGCCCCCGGGGCCGCCGCACCGGCCGATACCACGCCGCCGTCGCGGTCCCGCGCCGTTAACGACTCATTAAAAGCCGATTCGGCCGAACGGCAGATGGCGCGCGCTAGATAACGCCGAGGATTTTTCTCTCCCCGCGTCATTTTAATTGTCCGCCCGGCCGATTGATCGCTTTCGGCGGTCACCACCGCGCGGAAGAGGTCAACGCTTTCGGAAACCCACTTTGCTTTAACAACCAATTAAACGAGCCGATCGCGTCGGGGAAAACCTCGCGCAACTTTGTCGTTAAAATCGCCGCTTATTTAATTGGTCGTATTATCGATGATTATCGTGGCCAGGGGTTTTATATTATCGTGGCGGGCAGATAATCCGTCGGAATCGTTTGGTATTGTAGAAACGACAAAGCATCGTACGCTGGAGGTAAAAGGACGACAAATGGTCGTTTCGCGTTGCGCGTGTTCTGATAAGAATTTCAGAATATGCATTAAATTTGCCGGTATTCAAAAGGAAGGGAGAGTTATGATATGAAGTATGTATAAAGTGCTTCGTAAGACAAGATTAAATTTTAATTGCAGTTTTCGACTCGTCGATGTTTTATTCGCTTGGGAAGTCCGTTCTTCTCTTTCAGCTGTATCAATGTGTTCTTTATTGTACATTGTGTAAAATAACTATTATTAATGCTTTGGTAAACATAAACATGATCAAAACATGATCAAGAATTTTACTTAATTAAATTAAATTATTTAAATTTTTTAATCAATATCTGATCATATATAATCTCGTTTTATGATCTTCTAATGATAAGTTTATTACAAAAAATTTTCGAAGTAAATGCTTACCCTGAAACCCCCACTTTCCATTGGGGGTGTTGGATTACTATGAGTACTCTCGCTTTTACCTTCGGGATTCTTGATTACCATGCAAAAATCTCCCGCTTTCTATATTCGAGGTGATAATTAATTTAATCGTACAATATATTATTCAATTACACCCCTAGTAGAAATAGATATCACTGTATTATCCTGTTAATATCTATCGTTCGTAGTGTCGTTGTTTCAACATTTCGTAAGACTATCGCTTGGAAGTGCCATGGTGAAGTAGTGACGCAGTGATGATCCAGTCAGTGAACGAATGTTAAATAGTTATATTGCAATATGACGAAACGATATCCACAAGATATTGTACTCGAGTTTACGATGTAGTTGCTATTTTCGAGAATAAGTACAGAAGGCGTAATCTAGTATTCAATAATATTATATTATTATAATTAACGTAATATATAAACGCGAGAAAAGGATTATTAAAAAATAATAACTAGCTCTTTAAAGTAATTACTCAGCCCTCGTTTACCTTTTTATATTATTAAGTTTGAAGTATTAATTAGAGCAGTCAAGGTTATCGGCTTATTGTTGACGTTTAACAATTAAAGAGCCGTTGCGCAGTTCAATAAAGTACATTAAGTAAGTATTTCGTATTAAGAAGATTTACAAGAGCTAACCAGCAATATAAATATTGGAATAATAGCGCGGTTATGACTTCTCCCAACAAGAAAATATATGGAGTGATGCCGCAGTCCCTCCATGGGTGGGCCCATCGTCGCGTAAAATATCATCGCATCCGCATCTCGATAAATTTCGTAGTACAGCTGCTGGAAATTAATATGCAAATAAGCTTGTGAAATAACGCACAGTTTTCACGAAATTACAATACATATAAATCAACTTCATCGACCTATTAAAGGCTGGTTGTCTGTAGGTTTACGAAAGGGGATTAATACAATGACACGCACGAATTATCGCAGTAAAAACTGTAAACTAGCCAAAGAGCGGACCTGATCTGGAATCCGTAATCGTGTCACACTGTCCAGGTTAGATATTCCAATCCATCACTACACATAAACGTAAAGACAATCGTATCGATTAAGCATCCCTGTCATTTACACCTGAGCCCGACGGGGGCCTAGTCAGGAATGCATAAAATAATTATTCATTAGAAATTTGACCTTCATTGCCCAGTTTATAATGTAGTTTCCTTTCTTTGTATATTTAATTATCGTTCACATAAATTTCCGATTCATATATTAATAGAAAAACATTTCAAAAGTCATTCCATTACATTGTCCAATATTATAGTTTACTAAACTTTGTTTATGAGAGTCTTTGAGGGCTCAAATTTCCTCTGACAACTATCCTTTGTGAAGATCTGATATGATCCTCTCACGGTTTCGATCAAGAAAAATATTATCAAATTGGACATAGTAAAATGATGAATAGAAGACCACAAAATAAGCTACTATATATGATCAAATATTGGTCATGTTTGGATCACATAGTGATCCAAAAATGATCAACATTGATCATATACAGTTTCATTTTGTGATCTTCTAATGATCATTTTATTGCGTCAAATTTGATCGTCCTTTTGACCATGTTTATTTTTAAAAAATAACGTTCAACTATAAAATATGTCTTCTCGCATTATTTAACATGTTGAAACTTGGAGGTAACCACGTAAAGATGTGTATAATGAGTCATGCCGCCAAATGAACTAAATCTTTATGAATTTTAACGTCGCGGTAATTCCAAGCGTATATGCGCGGTGAAATTAACTGGATAGATTTTTTTACCCCGCCACGGAACGACGTATGTTTCTTTTAAGCTGTAATTTCAATTAAGGATCGTTTTCTCGTTTGGTCCAGTCGGCTGTCTCCGGATGAGGCGTTTGCGGCACGCTCGATTAGATCGTATTCGCCGCGAAAAAATGGACGCGTGTGAAAGACGCGAATTACAGCACAGAACGCGTACGTATAATGCTTGTCGACCTATGTACGTATGTACGGCGAGCCCATAAAAGCAGGACGTAAGAACGCTACGTGTTCCGGCCATGTCAAGTCCGTCCGCCTGGAGACGTAATCTTATTAAACGGTTATTAGCTGCTCGCCGAGGCTTGTCAACATTTAGACATCTGGCAGACATGGAACATTCTACTTTTACACGCCTACATGATCAGATGTGTGCTCTCCTTAACCAAGTCAATGATGATGGTGATTATAATGATTATCATGATGATAATCTTGTGCTGAAAAATGAATATGTTTGGTATGGGCATGCGTATGCCTAACTTCAGGTATACCGTATGCTTAGAATGTCCACAAGTGTATCTTATACCTCTGAAAAGTGTGCGAATATTTAAGAGGCGATATTTGAAATCCTGTCTTAATGAATGAATGTGAAGACACACGCAAGAGCCACATTTTGTTGTTGTTAACATTTTGGTATAAGTTAGTTTACGTTGACATAATATTAATGAATGTTATGTTTATGACAAGATTGAAATAGTATACGTCATTGGTAGATAACACAATTTTATTGCACACAAATATTACCCGAATAGAAATAAACATTATCAAATTTGGCATAATAAAATGATCATTAAAAATGACAAAAGTACTTCCTTTGGCATTTGGAAGTTGGGGATAGTACATGTAAAACTTCCTGATTATTTTAAGAAATCGACCGTACCTTGATCAATTTTAATCGTTCAAAAATAGAAGTTAATAAATCGTAATATAAATGTAATAACTTGTCGGTACATAGCTTATAAATTAAATGAATAGCATAACGTAATCAATTTCGAAACTGCACGCCGCTTACGAGAGTTTCATGTGTGTATATAAAAAAGTCGAGATGACGAAATAAATTAAAAAGCGCTTTACCATAAGCGAGATAATCGTGCTCGAATTTTGTATCGTGGGACGTTGCGCGAGAAAAAGAACGTCCAAATTCCTGGGTTGTCATTACTCGCTCCCGCTACTCCTTTCCTCACCCATTGCATCCTAAGCAAAGGAGTTCGTGTTACGATCGAAATGACTGACGTACTGACGGGAACATTGCGACCCCCCGCTGTCGAATGTCGTCGGCTGGACCGCTCGAGTAACCGATGTAGGTGAATCTCTTAGGCTCGACGATATTTGAAAGAAAGAGAGATGCCAAATCAGGGTAGGGTCAGAGGCTGAAATGAGAAGAAACATCCGAGAAAGGGTAGAAAAAGCCAAATGCCGAGAGCAATATCGAGATCAAATTTTTTTATACAACAACCAGTGACCCCTCCAACATTCAAAGAATCGTCCAAAAAATCGTGTGATGAAATACCTGTCTCGAAATTTGACACCGATTTTAAGCGATACTCATCGGTTATATCATTCGGTATCTCGGAAGATTTTAAGAATATAAGAACAAAGTTCACGAACTGTCGACTTTGGAACGAGTCAACGGCCTCAATAACTATTCCATTTTAATTATTAATAAATGTTATGTTTATAGCACAATTGAAATAGTATACGTCATTGGTAGACCATACAATTTTATTGCACAAATATATTACTGGAGTAAAAATAAACATGATCAAATTTGACACAATAAAAAGATTATAAACAGATCACAAAATGAGCTACTATATATGATCAAACAGTGATCCAAAGATGGTCAATATTTGATTATATATAGTCTCATTTTGTGGCCTTCTAATGATTATTTCATGAAGGCATATTTGATCATGTTTTGTATATATATAGATATTATTATTATTATTATTATTATTATTATTATTATTATAAATGTAAAAGATATAATTATTATTGCAACGCATATTGTAAATAATATTGAAACTAATATCGAAGTCGATTTCGAATGGTATTCAACTTTGTTTCAAATCTACAATTGTATTATAATTCTGCGTATAATCCAGATAAGATTTTAAAAGCGACGTTTCGTAAATGGTATCCGCAAACTCATTATATTAATGCCCGCTTCCAATCTCAAGTGTTAATTCTAGTGTGCCTTTCTAAACCTCATTCCCAATCCACGGAATAATGCTTACGAGACCTAAATGAGTATTGATCAACGAGCATAAAAAGAGAAAATTTCGAAGTGGAAACGAAATGGAGATGTCGGTGATGGAGGGCTTGCTTGACGGGGCCATCAACGGGGACGGTTAAAAAGACATCAAATAAGAATAATAGAAGCAGTGTCCTCAAGAGAATGGCAAGAAGAAGACTCGAAATACCGAGTACTAATAAGGACAGATGGTGACCGGAATCTCTCCTCTTTTCAAGCTTCTGATCCTTTGGCGAGGGTGATAGTCGAGGAATTTCAAAATACCTGCGCGGGCATTAACTAAATTTACGCCCGAAGAAATAAAAGGTTCCGTTCCAGCTGATTTATTGTGATTGCCATTCTTGGTTGGAAATAAAAATGTTAAGAATAACACTTGCGTTAATTCAATTAAAGCCGTTAGCTCCAATCGGCCGCGCAATTACTTATCGCGTCAGCGGTCAAACTATTATTTGAATACCCGAACGACCATTAGTTTGAAGATTGCATCGAACATTTGAGTTACAGTGTAAGCCCGTTTAAAGACACAGCTTTGGCTGTAAAAGGTAAAAGCGATGGCGAGCGGGTAGCTAACCCAGTTATGTAAAGTGCAAGCACTAATACGTGGCCGGGAGTGTGTTGCATTATCCAGCGAAGAATCGGGAGATGTTTGGGAAGCTGGTGTAAAAAGGTCGACCGGTATCTCTCCGCGCCGAACCCTTAATCTCGATCGAATTGGCCGTGAAGTTTCGCACGCTCTAGGTAGCGGAAAGAGAGACAAGCGACGCTCCCGAGGCGGCCGAGGAGACGCGCGAGGAGCGGATGTCTCGTGTTCGCAGGCGGTACCTTGTTGCTCTTGTTTGCCACTGAGCGCGTGTAATTTCTCGGCAAAGGCGTTAATGAGGGGCTTGGCTCGGGACGGTAGATCACCGCCGAGAGCCGCCCAAAGATGCCTTTCGCAGTCAGCTTATGCCCCCCTCTATCACTCTCTCTCTCTCTCTCTCTCTCTCTCTCTCTCTCTCTCTCCCTCCCGCTCTCTTTCCCTCTCCCCCTCTCGCTCGCTCTCTCCCTCGCTCTCTCTCTCTCTCGCTCTATTCACCCCGAGCCCTCGTCCTCTGCTTATATCTTTTACCACGGAGAGGTGGTGTTTCACGAGCGGCCTCGAGGTAGTGCTACCGTGTACCTGAATTCCGATCTACGCTCAGATACCGCACTCTTGCACTCTTACCAGCGAGTATCTAGATGCCAACGTATCCAGGATACTATTGCTTCTTACTGCTGCCCGTTTATTTACCCTTTTTTAACCCTTATTTTTCAATCCTTTTTTAGCTTAACATTCTCCCTTTTTTTTCTCTCTTTTTATACCCACTTTACACGTACATCCTACTTCCACCGTTGCTCTGGCTTCTTCATTTTCCCGTAAATTTTGGAAACGGACGTGCATTCACCGAGAAATGTTAATGTACGTAGATTATGGTTATTATAGATTCCTTCGTGTTGTATTTTAGATCGTTGATTGATTTTTGGTAAATTCAGTAAACGTATGCCACATATATTTCTTCTAAACGAGACACAGTATCGAAACAGTTTGGATATTTTAATATAAGAGGGAGATGATAGAAATATAGAATTATTTTATCATTGTTTCCTTACCACTCAGAAAAAGAATTGTAGCAAATACTTTATTTCTAGTAAACGCTGAATAAACTTGCCTCATTTCAAGAAATACTACTGGAATCTAGTAAAATACGTATACAATATTATACAATTTCAAGCATATTTTACTAGATTTTCACGATAATGCATTATAAATCTAGTATTTCTTATAATTCTTTTTATAAGTGCAGGCTACTGGGCCATTAGTTAAACAGTACTAGCCTAGTGTTATTATTGTAGTACAGATTTGTACTGGCTCTGTATTGGACCAGTACTGGCAACTCAGTTTTTCACCATTTTATTACAAATTTCTTAATACACAATTTTAGCAATAATTATAAATTTCAATTTACATTTTATTTACGTCAATTTTTGCTGTTCATAATACAAGACTTTTAGTCCGTGCGATATTTTTAAGTCTCTCTTTATTGTGTCCTTTGAAAAGGAATGTCATAACAATTCTTGACCATATCATTGCGTCAAAAATCGCACTAATCGATTTGTAAAATCGATCTCAAGTGGAAGATGACACGACAAGAGAATACAATTTGATGCTGCTACGCGTGCCTATCAGTAAATGAAGTGCGTTACGCGAAGACCGAACGTTGCGTAGCATGAAAATATAAAATATATACCTTTGACTTTCATTATATCTACACCCAAGTGGTCGTTTTCGGCACCGTAAAAATTCCTTCTATTATTAAACGAGACACGCGAAATACTCCGTCCAATACAAATTTAAAGTGCGAAGCGTTGGTTTAAAAGTCAAGTTAATTGCATAACTGTTATAGGTCTTACTTAACAACCGAATAATTTAATAATTAAAATCAATGACTATAAAATGAAATTGTCTAAATTGTACTCAAAAAGGCAACTTCGTAAGTATAATTCGGTGTATTCAAATAAAATGGTCAACTGCACAATGCGCTCTTGCGATTTCCTGAAACATTTTATTTGTATTAAAATACATTGTTAGTAAACTGGTCATGTACTTGTAAATTTTTGAAAAATTACTATCTTAAATTAGCAAAACTTGTCAGTTTGTCAACAATTATTGGTTGAAAGCTGACAACAATTGTCAATGTACTGGTACTTTTTACTAATTTAAGTTAGTAATTTCTCAACTTTCAACCATACGCAACTTTTAAGTAGATTACCAGTTTACTAACAATGTCAGTAATTTTTCATTATTCTCTTCTCTCCGTGTAGACTCGTTCGTTCGATAATAAACATTTTTACTTGAATTCACCGAAAGTATAAACCCGGTTTGACTTGGTCCAATATTTCCGCAGATTTAATTGAATATAAGATAATTATTTTTAAAACAACAAGAAACCCTGCAAGAGCGGAGTTAGAAATTGCGAAGAAAACGGTTTGATCGAGGTAAAATAATAAATACGTAGAATATCAGGCTCGCGTCTGTCAAAAAGTATAAAATTTAAGAAGCAATCTTAGGAAACGAGTAAATTTCATGCCGAGGCTGTTACACGGCATCCATAGGCTTTTAATTATTTTTCTGCTCATTGCAAACCACGCCGAGCAATTAATAACTATTATCTTGTCAATCTGTTTACAAATATTGATCATCCTTGCGAGATTAATTCATCCTTCATATTATTAATACAAATGAAATCTCATACATCAGTAATGTCGTCAAACGGGCGATAATTACGAACGTATAAAAGAATATTGAAATGTCAACGTGGCGGATAATCGCGGACTAGTAACTGGCGATTGCGCGTAAAACAAAAATCGCGCGTGCGTGCTCGTCAATAACGCCGAGGGAAAAGGACAAAAATGATTCGCTTTGATCGTGGTGTGTGTGTGTGTGTGTGTGTGTACGTATTAATAAAATGTTGAATAATAATTGCGCGCGAGGTCTCGCGCATTTATCACGTCAATTTGACGGCTAACGGATTATTTATCAGCCTCGCCTTTTTCATCTTTAAGGACAAGACGGGTCGTGCGATCGATAGAAAATAAACGTGGATTATGGGCAACTATATAAGCAAGCCATTTTCATATCATATTACATAGTGACGACGGACTTGAGGCCGGCGTCAAAAAATTATCAAAAGTTCAAATGTCTCGCGCGGGTACGAGGCGAAGGCACGTACGAGCGGGAAGAAGCGATGAGATAATTTAGAAACCGGCCACATCGGATCGGTAAGCGTCCTAACGTAATTATCGTTGGTCCGCTGGAGGTTGAAGTCAGAATCGAAGAGAATACTGCTCGCATCGAATCGAAGATCGTCGAGCGAGAGGGAAGGAGACGGCGAAGGGAAAAAAAGGAAAAAGAATAAGAAGAAGAAGAGGAGGAGGAGGAGGAGGAGGAGGAGGAGAAGGAAAAAAAAAGAAACGCGCGCGCCGATACGCGTACGTGTCCGTGTACGTACGTACGAATGTATTAAAAAGCGCGCGCTGGTGTGTTTGTAATTTTACATGTAACGTTTCTATGGATAAAGAGAAAAGATACATTCTACTCGGCTCGGCCGCAAGAAAGGAGAGCCTTCTGATTTATACCGTGTGCTTTATGAACGGCGTGCCTCTCGCTTAACTTTTGTCCTATTTGTATTGAAAGAGAAAACGCGCGTGAAAAAAGCACGCCGGGGAATCGGCAGATCGCGCGCGCGCGCGTTCGCGTTTTCTCATCAGCGTGTAATTGTAAATATTGCGGCGACTTGTCTCACTGAGTTGCGCAAGGAAAAATGAGTCGCGGCGAGTCCCAACAACGGTGGGTCAAGTGGTGATCGCGCACCGGCGGGGTGGGCGGGGGGGGGCCCGCTGGGGCAAGGGCGACGGACCCCTTGGCAGCGCGCGGCCGCGGAGGTGAGGCCGCCACCGGCACCATCTGGAGGGGCGAGTGGGAGCCCGTCTGTCGCGACGGATGGAAACGAATGTTGGCATAGGAGGTAACGACGTAAAAACTGGTCGCGCCACCTACGAGGGATCTCGGTTCGGACGAGGTCATGGGTCAGGTTCCGACGGCAGTAAACGTAATTTTTCGTCGCGACCAAATGCCAATGAAAACCGGGTTATTAATAAATCGATGTGACCGCCGCCGACTCCTTCCCCTCCTCCCCCCTTCGTTATCTGCATTTACAGCCGCCCATTTTTCGTCGTAACGACGCGAAAAGCACCTGTCGAGGAAAAATCGATTAAAGAAAAGGAAGGAGAAAAAAAAGATGGCGTACCGAATGAAGGAAAAAAGTCAAAGGTTATCCCTGATGCGACACCTTGTAGCTGCGATACTATGCGTTCTCCAATGTGATACCATTATGTTTCGCTGCTCGCTCGATGTTATCAATCTGCTTTTCTTTCTTTTCAATCCCCTCTCCCTCTCTCTCACCCTCCCTCTCTCTATCAATCTTTCGCTGTCTCTCTTGGGCAGGGAGTTTTATGCACTCGTTTTGCCTCGCGATTATTTTTTCGAGTTTGTTTTGCAAGATGGTTGCATCCTCGACACGTAAGACGCGTTGATCACAGTGTTTCTCTGTACGTAGAGTGTAGGCGGCGCTTCTAGCAGGTGCTCATTAGATTACAGGGACGATGTCCGAGATGTTAGCCACCTTTTACTCACTGCTCGAGAGGCCTCAACACAAGATTGGGATCTCAGTACTGTTCTCTCTGTGAGTTGGATCCTTCTTCCCTTTTATTCGTTAACTTCGGCAAAATCACCATTTAGTTTCTGCGCCGTTTGCGAAACCTTCATATCACTACTGTTTTCCGACGTAATGAACCATTGTGTCGATAGCCACAATTTCGCTCGGCTCGCACCATTACTAATGACTAATTGACCGTTAATACGCGTAAATGACCCAGTAAAAAAATCCTCTTTTTATTCCCTCAAAACATTTTCAATGAATTTAAAACAACTTTTCAAACTCAACGAATTTTATTTCTATTTTAATTTAATTGTAAGATTAGGATAGTGGTTTTAATAAATATATAATGCGAGTGTTAACATAAGTTACAGTAATATTTGTTCAGAATTTTTTCTTAGTATACAAAATGTGATATTAATTAAAAATTGTACTTGTAGAAACAGGGTGCTCTCAGATATAAATTGCATCGGTTGTACATTGATAATATCTGCGGTTATTATAACTAAAACAACGAAATTTAAACGCATTCACATTCTTCAACTAAAACATTAAATTCCTTTGCTGTACATAAATATATATGAAGTACGCAATAAAGATCAAGAAACTATTATCTTTCATCATTTCATCGTTTAAATGCAGATTAAATACTTTCATATATTATTTAAGTTTAATAAATAATTCGCATAAAATAAATTTCATTCGCACAGTGTTACTTATAATAAACTCGAGTTGAAATTAATTTAGCTTTATTCCAAGTGGTACTAATTACGTACAATTCTAGAAGATGGGTAATGTACTAAATTTATGTTAAACTAATCTACTAAAATATTGTTAGATTAATTTGCTTATTCGGGACGGTCGTCGTCAAAGTTTTTGATGATAAATGTATTGTAAGATTCAAAGTAATCGCACTGATGCAATATAAATTACGAGATATTTTCATTGATTGTAATTTTGCAGGGTCTGAAATTCACGTCTAGATGAGAAAAATGTGAAATGTCACGCATGAAATAGCGAACATGTGGCGCGTCGTATCTTAATGATGATGTTAATTAAAACATTCGCGAGGACGACTTTAGTATTCGCTGAGACTGAATTAACATAAGCAAACGCGATCTCATCCGTATATCGAGAAGATCACCTTGCAAACTCGCGACCAAGTGTTAATTTTCTGTGTGCGGCGGCACAAAATTCGCAGCACGATTTTCAACACGAAACGAAAGAGTAAAAGAAGAAGGAAGAAAGAAAAAGAAAAAAAGAGAGAGAAAAAAAAACGAGAAATCCCGGATAGTCGCACGATCTTTAAAAGAGTGTTTTTGGCAATTCCATTCATAAAATCACAACTTATAAATGAATATATACATAATTACGTCACCGTTTCATTTTATAATATCCCATCGAGTTATATGTAATATTATTACAAGAATATTAAATTGCATTCGTGATTATTTAAGATTTCTCTGCTTAAACAATTTTAATTTTACTGAACTTATAATAAAAATGTACAGTATTTATATAAAAATTACCTTTCTAATTCATTGTACAACGTATAATTTCGAGAAATGAAACTAAATTTGACATTTGCTCTTTTAAATAACAAATTGACAACTTTAATAAAAATGTTAATATCCTCGTAAAGCACTTTAGTCATCTAAACATTATGACTTTATTAAAATGAGTTTATATACAGAAAAAAAAGATTAATAAAAATGACTGACATTGTTAATAAACTGGTCATATATTTGCAAAAATTGAAAAATTACTATCTTAAGTTAGTAAAAAGTATTTTGACATAATCAGCATATTGACAACTGTTGTCAGCTTTCAAACAATAATTGTCGACAAACTGACACGTTTTGCTAACTTAAGAGAGAAATGAAATTAACTTAAATTTTTGCAACTATATGACCAGTTTACTAGCAATATCTGTAATTTTAATTAATCTTTTCTCTCCGTATACGAGTATTCATATCTAATTTTAAATACAAGAATATCATAATAAAACCAGTATTGGAACAATTATCTCTCAACGTTTTTCCTGTACACATTGTAGAAAAATTTAACACGCTGATACTTTTTTTTCTACAATATTCGACTTCATAAAAACGCAAAATTTCAATTTCTAAAACAGGGAAGCTTCCTTGAACATTGCATAAGAAGATAAATTGAAAAGGTGCAAATCGTTAGGATCCGTTAATTTCTTTACGGTAATTGTCACAATATTTTAAACTCAATTCCCGCGGAACAGGTAGCTTTATATAAACATAAGGGTAGGCTTTCCAAGTAAATGAAAGAATGAAGAAAATATCAAGTAAACTGGATCTCGCTTAAAAGGTTCTGATATCAGCAGTAGCTGGATGAGCGCGTCCTCGCAAATCTTGATAATTGTCGTCCGTATATAGCTCAACAGTTGAATTAATACTAACCGTCCGATTTGTATGCTATTAGCACGCGCGGATCTCCAATCGCTCTCGACTGTATTCTGTGCACTTGGCCATTACTCGAAGAAAATTGCTCGTAAAAACAAGCCTGTGCCATTCTTTGTACTGTCTGCTGATTAGGATGAACGTCCACGATCTACGTTGCTCGAAAGTACTTTGTGATTTCCAAAGCCATCCACAAAAATCAGCTTATGACGCGGGCAAAAAATCAGCAATTTTGACCAAATGATTCCCTGTCTTGATGCTTGTTCACGCTTTATTTAAAGTTCAGGGCAATTAAAATTATTTCTGTGAGATTTTAAACACATCACAGAAAAAAATACTGTTTTTAACTGTGTTTCAGATGTATATCCATCTTTCAATAACAATTACTATTTTTTAAATACAAAATCAATTCGGACATTTTAAATCTAATTTTATTAAAGATGCATAGCGCAGTAAATTTGCAGAATTTCAGCGAAACGGCATAAAAATGGCGTGTAGTGGAAATAAAATTGGCGAATCTAATAATTCAATTTGTAACAACGCTCGGGCGTTATAATGTATAGGGAATAGACGCGAGTAAGGTGTTTCTAATAATTTCTGTCGAGTTCCATACATAATGGAGGTTAGCCGCAAAGTGCTAAATCACAAGACGCCATGCGGGCGCAACTATATTGTTCACGCGTGATGGAGAGCTGGTCTAAAATTGTTCAAGCATGAAAAAATTATCCACAAAAGTTTTATCACCGTGAATGTGTTTTTTATCTTATTTACAAGTAAATACATTGTCACATTACGCGTGCCGAAAATGCCACTTTTTATCAGTGTTAAGTTTAGTTATCAAACAAACTTTCTTGAATTATAATAACAAAATTTGTTATTTCAGTTTAATTGAAAAAGAAAATAAGTTCCATTTCGAACGAATCCGCGTGTACAAATCTTAAATACATTTAGGATTTATACATGAAGAAAGAAAGATTATCCCCGGTACACTCGGACAATTCCTTGGGCATAAGACAACGAGACAACAGCGGCGAGTATTTCATTGTACTAAAATTACCGGCATTATAAATTATAAAGCATTAAAAATGCATAATAACAGGGACATAAGTATATTTGTGTTGCAAATATCTTAATTGTCATTTATGTCAGAGGCAATAGTTGTGGTCGGGTACGCAGAACCAGGCAATAAGGAACCCAATGGTCCTGCGGTTCCCAAGAAATATGATGATTACAGTCCGCTACTATTTACAGTAGTTCCGTCGCTTTTGAGGGTCGAAAATTGACTATTCCAGAAACGTTCGCACGGGACTGTGATAGTGAAAACGAAGGACAAAACGAATCGCGCCGGCAGCCGGGGGCCCCGCAAAAAGATGCCACGAAGAATGCTATTAATACGGATTTTGTGTTCCGTTAGATGCTTTGTGTGGTCTCATATATCAGGCGTAGTATCTGCGCCGAGGCTTCTACGTATGAAGTCTATTCGTATAAGCAGAAACGCCTGCCGGATGAATAATTTGATCGCTACCTTAATCCAGTGACACATTGCTCTTTTCTGAGAGCGTTTGCCCTGATTCAGAATCCGATTCACTTCTTTGAGCTTCGTCGAGGCCACTCGCGTCCCGCCGCGGTAAGAAATGACATTCGCAATAAACTCTCCCTCTTCGAGTAATCGTGGCAAATCAGCAACGGTCGGTGCCTTTAACGTCCATCTGCCAGCTCAAACAATGCCAAGTGCTGCTTCTTATTTATGCGCGAGCAAAACCACACGCATTTGCGCATCAATTATGTGCTCGCGCGGTATTTATCAAAACGTAAAAATAGACCGGGGATATAAATTTTGCGAACCCAATAGCGGTAACATTTTCTTGCCTCGTACAACGTGTACAACAGACGTTTTGTTACTCTATTAATTGGACCAATGCGGGAGCGTCGATTTCCTTGCCAATTTGCGTCGGGTTTATGTTACACTTCACCTTCGCCCCTCCCCCCCCCCCGGCACACTAATTATTAATACAACGATGGATTGCAATTTTATTGTACTGAAAATATTTGAAGATCTAGAAGAATAGTAAAAAAGCAACCCTGTGAAATATAGCGATGGCATTTCTTTTGTTAATTTGCACATACTTTCTTATCGGTGTATAGATATTGATTTTTCGTTTATAGTGAAAAATATGTAAAAGTATATTCTTCGTGTAAGTTCAAGTAGTTTAAATTCTTATTATTCGAATGCCTACTTGACATCGAAGAATCAACTACTATCTGCTTTTCCCATTCTTTCTTTTTCTCTTTTGTACTATCTCCTCGTAATGTCACGTCGAGACAGATTGACAGGATAGTCGGCGCATAAAAGACCTGAAGATTATTTGAATACCGTACCACATTGTATACAATTCGCACTAACTCGATCTGCTGGAATAATGCTCGATTTAAAAATTTGTTTGAAAAATAAATAATCTGATATCTCGAGCAGTATCAGATTCTCGTGCACTGAGAAAAATATAACATAAATTATTACTATATTAACTTAGTTTCAGGTACAGATCATTTTTGCAATAAAAATTCCTGTTTTTTAAAAAAGAAAATTTTCCGTTTTAAGTATAAACATAGTATTTAAAACTAGTGTCTTGGCTTTTAAAATTAACCCAGATAAAAAGTTATATATGCGACATATATTTCATAATTTATTTAATAACATATTTAATAATTTATATATGCCACATATGCTGATTTTTACATGGGAAAATGGACATGCTCCCAAAACAAAGTTAATAACTGTAATATTTTCTGTCACATTTTTCTCAGTGTATTAAAAATAAGCGATTTAATTTTTATTTAAAAAAAAGGGCACAAGATTCTTTTATTTGCAGCGGAAACATTTTTAACAGTATTGAAACTGAAATCACTTTTTTGCATTTTAAAGCAAGATCATTGCTGACGTCAGACTGCGCAAATATTGCTAATTGTTTTCGACCTGTCCGGTCACCGAGAGGCACGTGGTGGATTTGTCGTCTGTTTATTTACGGTTTGATTCGAGGTGTTTCCGCGTTGGTATTCCCGAGTCTGTTGTATGGATATCAGCCTGAAATTTACAAGAGACACTTGTTTGGGACAATGGTGTGTAAGAGCTGGGAATTTCTTTACTATGACAGTGCATTTATCGAAAACAAGCGATAAAGTCAAGTTCACCCATATTATCTTTAGTGACACGAGAAATTATAACGTAACATCTGAGTTCAAATGCCAATTAAGTTAAATAAAGTTACATTTGTGGTAATAAATTTGTTATCGTTTATAACATTTCAGTTGACGAATGGGGAAATCGCAGATGAGTTTTATTGCAATTTTTAGGAATGTAATTAAATGCTTACAACGATTTACATAACAATAATCTATGTGTATTATATATGAAATACTATTTATTACCAACGAAATTATCATTTTCACTAAAATATGATGAATAGAAATCAATTCCTAATACATTAAAAAGAATCGTTCGTTTAATTTAAATAACTATATTTATGAATTTACTTTCGTCCGACTGTTTTATTCGAATACGGTAGAAATAAAATATTATTTAGAACGCGCGAATGTAACATTTAAATTTATTGCGCAACAACGGCGAACACATTTATACGAAAATGTTGAACAAGAATTGTTTCAAAGGATTCAAAGAATTATAATTCAAACTCCTCTATTTGACAACTGTCGACGTGCGACATGTGCAAATTAGTAACAAGAGAAACGCACTCTCTATTCATTTTGGTGCAGAATGAAATTCCTTCATTAGCATAAACACAACGCGGGTTATTTAACCTATGATTTACAAAAGGAAGTTTACATTGGATAGAGCAAATTCAGCTTCTGTTGGGGTACATAAATGTTCCGGTACAGGTGACTTTACATACAGTAGCTGTTTCTCGAATCCGAACAATGACACAAGAATTTATGTCGATGATCCGCATGACCACTTATTGTGAGAATTCATCGTTTCGTTTTAGAAACGCCTAGAATGCTCGCGGCGTTGATACCAAAAGTCAGCGCAAAAGATTTCAGCGAAATTGATCGATGGTGGGAGGGGGCAGTAGGGGGAGGGGGGAATGCAAGCAATTTGTTGGAAAAATTTATGGTCGCGCTGGTTCATTGTATTTTTCTTTCACTTTGTCTTCCTCTTCTTTCACTTGTTGATCGTACGATTGATCTTTGACGACGGTGCACCGTGTGTTATCGAGGAGCTGTACTAAATTACCGTCTTTACCTTCTTCCGCGTCTTCAATGTCGCTATTGATTGTAAGTGCCGTCTCTGATGTCTTTAAAGTGATTTTTATGCGGAAAACAATAAATGTTTTATTTATTGTCGGATTCTAAGCGAGTCTTCGCGATTCAACTTCGACCTGGGATGAAATCTTAAATGTTTTTATAGCGCCGCTGTAATTTTATTAGTAAACTAATAATAGTTATTTTAACCGCGCATTTTATATCGCGTCGAATAACATTTTACGCCGTCTGCAATACGAATATAAAAATGCGACGTTCTTTTTATTCGCGCCCGGAGGAAAACCGAGTCCGAGAGAATGAACACAAAGTGTATGACATTTTGAAATATGGTCAAGGAAAATGTTTCTTTATGTAAAGTATATTACACATTTCAATGTAGCGAGAAAAATATTATAGTGCATTGAAAGATGGCAATCTAAAGTTTGCATTCAATCTAATTGATTCTGCTATACAGATTATTTTCAATTCGAATGCACATAAAAGTGTCGAATTTTTCTCTGTTTATTTATAACAATTTGTTTTCTATAGTAAGTTTACACGAGAAAAAAAGTTTTGTCAATTCTGTATAATTATACACATAACTTTATACTTTTCATTTTTTCCAAACTCTGCAGTATATATAGATGTTTAAAATAGATACAAAATATATATATTTTCTTTTTATTTTATATATGTATATATATTTTCATCCATGCGGGATCTTGATGACGAACATATATAATTTGGATGTTAGTAATACCGCGTTGAAATTGTACGCTCAGAGTTTGTCATATTTTTACTATGGATCGATGGAGTAAGAAGTAAAGACAAACGCGAGAAAGCGGGAAGGTCGGAGAGGTTCCTCGCAATCGGGACTGTGTGGAATGCGGCGATGGCGGCTCGAATTAATAGATCGAGAGACCTGGGCGAATTTATCCGCTTCGAGTCGGCGAGTTGAAAAGCACGCGGGGCTTCTTTGCATCTTGATTTCTCTTTGCGTCTCATTTCCCCTTCACTGCGTTAACTTTACACCCCCTCGCATTGCCCGGAAAAGGAAAAGGAAGTGTATCAACGCGGTCGTTATCTTCCACGGGACATCGAAAATTAATATTATTACACCGCAAATTTAACAACCCCAATTTATCTTGGCACAATTTTTATAAAACGTGTAACTGTAGGGAGGGTATGAATGTTTGCTTTTACACCGAGAAAAATTATACTCGTGAAAAAATTTTATATAGATGCTATATATGCCACATATATGCTGCATATATCTTTTCAGGAACATATATGTGTACATATATGTGTGGCATATATGGCATCTATGTAAAATGTTTTGATGGCATACTCAATTTTGAAAAAAAAAAATTGAGTTTTTTTGGAACAAATTGCCAAATGTATTCTCAATTTGATCAGAAACAGTAATTTTACCTTTTATTATTACTAACTTTTGATGTTTACTATTGATAATTATTGAATAATATCTTAGATTATTAGTAAATTTTTATGCACAATTTCTTTCAGTGTAACATCTTACAAAAATAACATTAGTTACTTGCAGACAAATTATCAAGTCTCTAGCAAATTTTTCATATTTAGTAACTTATGAGTTCTAGCGTTACAAAACTAACGCAAATATCTCTAGAATATTTTACAAGTGAAACTTGTGAATATGAAAGACGAACTAGCAAGTTACTTATGAAATACTCGAATAAATTACTACCTGGGATAAAATGTCAAAAAAAATTCTTTGAATTTGAAATATCAATATAATTGAGCTGGCGCGGAAGAGGACGCGAAACAAATGAAGCAATACGCGACTAGACGCCGACCTCGCGAAATGTGCCCGGACTCCCGTTACCGGTCGGTTGGAATGCGACGAGGCATTATCGAAGCTCATATCGAAGCGCACAATTAACGATTATGAATGCATATGCATAAAGTGTTATGACGTGGGTGATACCTCGTCCAGGACGAGGATTCTCGCGCGCACGCGTGCACCTGCGAGTGGTGGAAAAAAGTCCAGCCAACTCTTTTTCTGGCGCTTTTACAGACGCACAAAAGTGATTTGCGGCTCGCGCCATAACTCACGCCGGATTAAATAGAAAATCGCGTCAATGAAGTGCAAATGTTTGGTGCTAAAAGGAAGAAGAAGGAGGAGGAGGAATAGGAAGAAAAAAAAAGTGCGCCGTCAAAGTATCGGTTCCATATTTTCCTCTCGAGCGGAGCGACAGACGAGAATAGAAAATTACACTCCCGTGTATCACGGAACAATGAGACGTGGCTATTAATATTAGTCCGCTATCTCGAAGCTATCGCACGCTTCACACTCGAATAACAGCGACCGAAGAGAGACAATTTCATTTGTTATTAATGATGCTCATTTCGACCACTCCACACTGCATTACTCAATGCTATAGGACCGGAGTACAACGGCGCGTCTAATGTTTCAGACGAAATATCCAAGCTATGAAATCCTAAACTGGTTCACCCCCGAAGGATGGCATTATTTAGATACACGGTCGCGAACAAAGAGCAACGAATACGTCTCTTCGGCCAATATAGCAGGCAATTTATGCACAACTATGTCTAGCGGTATTTTTAATTGGCTACTTTTTAATTACTATTCAGGAATTAAGAAAAAGCATGTATGTACATACACGTGTTATTTTTACTAGGGATATGTTGATTTTTACATGATATAACATATATGTTAACATGTATGGGGCTTGTAAATCATATATGTGGCATATGTGATACATATATGTTGATGTTTACATGCCTTGTAATGTTTAATCTGACTGTACACAGGAAAAAAATATCCGACATAAAAGTATGATTTGGAAAAATCTGCAATATCATCAGAATTTATATTCTGGTTCAATAAAGTGACCAAGTTATTTAATGTGACATAACATTAAAGTCGATTTTTGTTATGTAATGTGGAAATAAAAATCTCCACGCTCATTTGTCTGTTGTTTTAAATAGATAATAATTTTCATCTGAATGATCTTCATATCTTAATATGGTCTTTTTTTCATCAAGAATTATACATACAAGTATAATTACACGTAAGTTTCATTTTTGATAAATTGACTTATACAAAGGCACAATATTCTTTTATAATTATTAAATTATTCGGCATAATTCTAATAAGAATAGTATGAAAACTTGCAAATGTTATGCAAAAAGTATTTTGATAATTAAAAGTGTTGAATTTAATTTTTTTTTCAATTATACAATGATGAATAATTATTATACGATATCTGTATGAATATACATGTATCGTATAAAAAATTTCTCGTGAGTAAAAATTGCACGACAGTGTGCTTATTCTCGTAAGAAAACGATGTCTCCCGTTTCAATTTAACCGGAAGATTGAGAGGAGTCGTTCTCGAGGCACGGTGCTTTATCAAGACAATATGTCAACGCTTGAATTTGCGTTGTGTCCACATCCATCAACATGGTAGAAGCATTCCTCAACGGCCTATGTTTGATATTCCAACGATACAATTTTTTATGCAGATTTCGTCGCGTGTATTGTAATTCATAATCTAGTTCCTTATTTAGTCGATATAATCAGTGACAAATATACATTTTATATAGTACATAAATGTCCCCCGACGATAATGTTCCCTTACACCAATCTCCGGACGGAAACAACATTGGTATTTTGTACATATATTAATGTTTTCAACTGCTATGCGTAATGTATTTGTATGGTAAGAGAGATAAACAAATATTCCATTGATTAAATAATTAATATAATTCAATTTAATTTCACAACCGCCTTTAATTATCTTCAAAGTATTCCTAAAAAATGGACACAAGTCCAAGTAAAAAAAGTATAAAATGAATTACTAAATTCCTAGGTAAACATTTATGTAGAAATATATTATTGACATGAGCAAACATTATAATTATTTTATGAAAACCAACATATCGAGTTTACCCAAACAACAAAGCGAATTCTTTTTCCGTGTCCTTTCAACGAATAGTCAACTTTTCACACCTGTTTCTCAGAGTTCAATGACTTAATTTAACATTTACAACAAATTCTACTAAAATTTAATTCGAATTAAATCAAATCGCCGTCGTTCCGATGATATTTGATTGAATTATTTATCGTCGAGTGGTGCACCTGCGTAACATTCGTGGCCGCTTAGAGGAATTTAAATTAAATTGAAGGGCTTAGCGAGAAGTGAGGAAGAAGTTGAGTGGCGGGACCGGCGGTTGTCGGTAAAAAGCGAAAGGAGGGCGGAAGAAGCCGCGTGTCGAAAGAAATTTGGATCTCTCGGAGTAGGTTCTCACCTCCTAAATGAGTAATTGCAGCCTCTGTGACGTAAAGCGCCAGGTTAACGAAAAAAAAAAAAAAAAAAAAAGAGTAGGAGAAGAATGAAGGAGGGAAAAAAGGAGGCGAGAGAGAGAGAAAGAGAGAGAGAGAGGAAAAAAGTGGCGCGACGTTGGTCGGCACACGGGGCTAAAAAGAATAGCGGCAATGAGGGAGACTAGCGAGGAGCGCCTGCCTCCTCGACACCCACGCACGCACAACGTAAAAGCCACCATTCGACGAGAGCGCGGCCGGCTTCTCGTTGAGCGCGCGGAGGGCGTAATTCGCGGCGACGTGTATTCCCACGTCGTGCGAGGGCCGCCACGCGGCCACGCGGCCACGCTTCTTCTTCTACTGAGGGAGTCCTGGGGCATCGGCCTCGTTGCAGGCTACTTTTGCATCTCGGATTCGTGCCGTTTCCCCGGCTAAGATTTGATACAAAATAATGTACCTGCCAATCAGCGGGCGTCTTTAAATGTAAAATTATTTATTTCCACGCCTCCAGTGTGTAGCCCGAGTGCGATTTGGAAAGAAAGAAATTGCAAAGAAGAATGTGTTTCAAGTTCTCAATTTCAGGCCTATGAGAAAATAGCCGAGCTCTCTAAAGAAATTTTCCATCGAAAACAAAGTACCAATTGTGATCGTCCTTAGGGTTCATTGGAATGAAATGATTTGTACTTGTCGATGAAGTAAACGAGAGAGCGGAGGGGAAGTCAACTTATCTTGTGTGTCAACGTGGTGTAAGTTGACAAATTTGACCTCTTTATAGCGGACGAGTGAATTAACTATTAAAACGCGTTATAGTTAAGCGGGGAAGAAAGACTTTGTTATGGGAAAAGAGAACAAGTGTTAAAGGAACACGTCGTGTTTCCTATAACACAGGGTGGGAGGGGTCGGGATGTCAGATTTGCACGGGCTAACTTTTATTCCGCGCCCCGTCAAAGTTAACAACGAGCAAGCGGAGGGCCGATTTCAATAAGCCGGTCTTGAATCGCCCGAACAAGTTCTTCTTTCTTTTATTTTCTTACCCAAGCGCAACGTTTTGCATCGGAGCGCTATGACGAGAACAAAATGTGGCGAGGGAGAAAAGCATGAAGTGAGAGGGAAAATCATCGCACAAGAGCGCACAGACACCTTGCCATTAGCGCTTCGCTCGCATTAGTTACAGAGCCTTGGAAACTCGTTTACACCCTCATGACGTATAAGCTGTCGTGTACTTACATGCACATAATAGTTTTCAGCTCTTAGTCTCGCTTTTCGTTCCACCTGTTTCCTCGCAACCCCTTTTTGTCTATTTCAAATGTTATCTAGAAAATTTATTAAACACATTATTAACGGAACAAAGAGAACTTCCAAATCGTACTTAATTCTTAATTGTATAACGTTATCTTTTCGTTAACACGAACATTATGAACATAGTCTTAATGGGGATAAAATAAAATTAATTATATTTTTTTGTATTTTTCTAGGAGGACCTAATTTTGGTACAACCACTGGCAGGCACGCGCGAGGACGAAACGAAAATTTCATAATTTTTTCTTAATCAGGGCTCATATATCACTGCCTACCTAGGTTCAACGAGAATATCAGATCTTTTTTTAAGTACTCTACTATTTTAAGGAATTTTAAAATATCCGTTATTTTATTATGATCAGGTATCAAATAACTCATATAGAAAAAGTATCAGAATTTTACTGAAAATGTCTGAGAAATTTAGCAAAGCCCATCAGGGCATCTTCAAATTTTTCCGTCGTTTTCCGTAATTTTCGGAATACATTTTACATTGTGGCGCAATATTATATAAAGTAATAATCACAAAAATTGTACGCGATAGTTTGAGAAAAAGTGATAATATCTCCCAGTGAGAAATTTAATGAAGGTACCAAAGAGGATCAACGGTGGTGAGCAATATAGCTCGAGCGTAAATGTTATTGATGCTTGAAGTGATGATAAAAAATGATATAAAATACTGTAACGCAGGAAAAACGAAATGAGTTTACCTCCCCAAGTGATTCGTTGGCAGAGGGTTGAAGGCGTACTGTCGAAGGTTGGAGGTGTCAGTCGCTGTAGGGGGTCCACGGTGTTCGGTGCTACATCATCCGCGGGGACAGCATATCCACTTGTTAGCGAGTCAGACGCATGGTCACTACCTACAAATACGTTTCCGCTGATGATAAATGGACTGACTGCAACTCTCAAAATACGTTGGTATTCCGACTGCGGGCGTTTCTTGATTAATGAACTGCCGCGCAAAGTTCTGCTTGCACTACTCGCGACGTTCGTGCTTACCCCGCGAGACTCTCCACTTAAACCTTCTATATCTAACTTTAGCTTCACTTACCGTGCATTGAAAACGGTCAAGTCACAGATCATACCCTGCGTGGCTACATTAAACGAACGTTTGACCATTAAAAAGTTCATTGTGCACAAATTTTGCGCGCTTGTTTTGCATTTGCGCAGCGAAGACGACAATTTCGGTTGCGAATACGGAAGAAATATAACCGTGCTTTAAAGTAATGGCGGGCTGAAATCCTTAACTTGTCGCTCTCTCGATGGTTCGGTGAAAATAATAAGAAACGGCAAAGTATCTCATAAATTTTATTATACTTTTGCGTGGATATTTGTTACAGAATAAATTTAGCTCCCGATTATCTTTGTTGCGTGCCAGCAGTCGCTGTTTTTTGTCAATAACAAATGGGTGACATTTTAATAAGACCAGTTTCATCAATAACTGCTTTTTGAAATTGAAAAGATCCTCTTAATAATAAACCTCAGCTCTTCAATTGTACACATACGGACGAGCACATTTCATTCTTGAAAAGGGTGTTTTATATGTATATGTATATGTATATATAAGTGCAAGCATTCTGGTTCTCCTGCCCAAGGAGCACCTGGCCTTGACCTTTGTACTCCATTTTGCTTGCACTCAACTCAAAATGTCGATCTTAATCCCGGCTC
>JABFPN010002092.1:0-24164 GCA_022817305.1 Leptoteleia sp. ZL-2020
CAGTAATTTTTAATGTTTTTTTTTTTTTTTTTTCAGTGTACAATTCTACAATGTATTCAGACATTTGCAAACATAAGATGAAGAATCATAATATTTATTTTTTACGTATATGAAAACAAATAAGAACATCTTTGAAACATTCAGTTTACTTTAACAGTACTTAACTTTTAGATAAGTCAAGACCATTTTGAATCGGTTATAATATTATTAATAAGCAGTCTTTTCTTCTGTTTCAAACTAATTAATTTTTCCCTAATCTTGAAACATCTTCATTAATGACTACTAAGCGATTATTAATTTTTCAAAAACATGTAATTTCGTTATCAGAAACATTACAACCTTCTTAAACTTCGCGCCATTTTGCCACGCCAGTTTCTAATTTGCATTCGCGTATGATAAACGAGCCTGTAATATTCTTTAATAACGAACGCGAAATTATGATAAGGCGCTTTAATTATTCTGGCGTTACATTGCTGCTTGTAATTGAATTGATTACGTGGATTAGAAATTGTAATGCGCGTGAGATTTGCGCGCGAATAACTTTGATTACGTTGTCGAGAAATGCAAATAAGCGCGTCTTGCGTGTCTTGTCCATTTTCACGAAATTAAATTTTGCGAAAACACCGTTGCCATTAGAGTTCCCGGTAATCGCATAACCGAACGACGTTGTTATAGTAATTTTTATTTGATCGCTTCGCCATTTTTTTCCCCCAGCCTCTTTTTCTTCCGCATTTATTTTCTTTCCCCCCTTTTTTTATTTATCTTTCTTTTACTTCCATTCTTTTTTTTGTTGTAAAATTACACGGTAATAGTGATTTCATGAAATGTCAGTGGCTCGAGTTTAACGCGAGTGTAATTGCAGTGGATTGGTGGAAAAAGCGAATTTCTGAAATGAAAAAAAAAAAAAAAAAAAAAAAAAGCAAAGGTGTTCTCTGTTACGACCGTGTAAAAAAAAACAAAGACGCGTTGCCGAGGTCCGATAATTTCTACCCGACGCAAGATCAACGCATTCTTAGAAATCGAACGTTGAACTTCAAAAATGAAACACTCTTTCGTGCGCCCAACTCGGTAGCTTGTCGCGGTTTCCGTTGATTCGGGAAGTAACGAAATTCTTCCGTTGAAAATCTGCTCCAATTGCGATCGTCCGCTATCCGGGACAAAAATCTGACCCGCATTATAATTTCCAACGGATACACGAACAATCCCGCCGGATCGATGCTAATAATATTCAATCTAAACAAAAACTAATCTGCCTTTTTAATCTTAGAAATCACACGTTACCGCGCGGAAACAATATATAAAGAATTTGCGCGCGACGATCCCCGAGCATTAAAATAATAACAACGTTCGAATCAATATGTGGGTTGAGGGGGTTATAATTTGGAAAATGCGCGGGACGCGTCGGCGGATTGAACGCGCCGAGGATGCCGGAACGTAGGGGGGAAAAAAACGCGCTCGTCCGAACCGCGCGCGGAATCTCCCCTTCGAATCGTACACCGTTTCATTATATAACAGAATCAACATTTACGTAAACGTTATGAGCATCGGCGGCGGCGTACGCGGAATTATACGCATCGGGATTTCAATTGCCTTCGCATTATATGAATTACGTTGGCGAAGTGCAGAAAATGTGCTCCAATAGCGGCGTATCGAAAACTTTCACCGTCAATTTCCCACGAATATCGCATAAATTACGCGCGGAAAGTGTTATAGGAACGGTCGCGGCCGTAACGCGCTCCGGGTTTCGTTCGGATTTATTTCGCTCTTGCCCGCGAACCAAGGTTAGATCGCATTGAGGTTAGAAAAAGGCCGCGATCCTGATAACTATCGCGGAAGAAAGTAAAACGAAATGATTAATTTAGACATTACCGGTGTGTTATAACCGACCCACATTTGGGATCAACAAAAAGGAGAGGCGGAGGGCGGCGCGGGAGAGGGGAGGCGGCGGTAATTAAAGGTCGAAAAAGCGTCGGCGATTTATGCAACCGGCGCTCGAGATAGTAAAATCAAATTTATGTCCCGCTCGATCGGTTTGATAAAAATAAATTAAGACGTCCGAGCGGGCATTAAATTGCAAATGTAATTCAATTACGTTTGCCGAGTAATGGAAACGGCGGGAAAAAGTGGCACGTTAATCAATCACGCGAATTGTGCGATATCGCGTATTTATAATGTTTCCGCGGCGCGGTAATTCACGTGGATGCATTCGCCGCGTTTTCAAAGCCATGAAATATTCCGCCGCGGTCCCAGACTACTTCTCGTATTGAATAACTTCTCTCATACTTTCTCCGCTATTTTCCCATAATCCCGCGCGCTTTTCGTATTACTGTTAAAATGGAAATAAATGACTCAATAGTTTGCCGATTAACTTAAATGGAGTCTCGTTATATTGAGGAAACGAGATCACGTGGAAGGCAGAGGCGCGCGAGAAGCACTTCCGAGCGTGCCCAAGTTTCGACTAATTAAACGCGCGCCTTCGCTTCCACTTCTCGCGTCGGCTGCAGTTTTGTCATAAAAATGCGCAACAGGATTGTTTTATTATCGCAAAACGACGCTTTTCGTACAATCGACCCGTTTTGTATCCAAGCACGCATCCAGGAAAAGTAAATTTTAAATCAATGAGAGTTTCTTGGTCCCAAAATCTTTTCAAAAGAATCGCATATGAGTTCTTAATTTGAAATTTTACTCCAGTAAGATATGTAGTATTGTGGGACAGCCAGACTGAGAAAAATATAACAGAAAAAATTACTGTTTTTAACTGTATTTGAGCCACATGTCCGTCTTTTGATAAAAATTACCGTCTTTAACAGGAAAAATTTCGGTTTTATCTATAAATATGACATTTAAAACTAGTGTATTTGCTTTTAAAGAACAGCAATTTTTATTAAAAGACGGACATGTGGCTAAAATACAGTTAAAAACAGTAATTTTTTCTGTTATATTTTTCTCAGTGCAGTTTCGTTGGTTTTGAGAAAGTTAATATGAGTCGGCGTATTCTATGACAATGTCGAGTTATATGCAAATGTTCTCATTTTTATTTGACAGTGCAGTAATTAAGATTCGTCCTTAAAAATGAAACTCCTTATTTTGTATAATCGATATTTAATTATTGTTATGATTACAAACAGTATTTCTAACAACATTCATGATTTATTTCATTGTAACTATTCATTTATTAATAATCGGTGTCCTCGGGAGATTACTTTTTGCCTTGCTGTTATATTTGTTTCCATTTTATTTCATCACTCGACAGTATCGTGTTTGGGCGATGACTTTTGCAGGCCAGTGTACGCGAAAGAGATATTAAAGCGAAATATTTTTTCAACTTGTAAACGAAAGTTTTCGGATGAGACCCGGTCGGGTTGTGTCCCCTTTGTGCGGTCAGCGGATTGCGAGCTTGCTTCAGTTGAAAACTCACATAATTCTAAAGAATAAATTATTCTCGAATTGCGGTCGGCGCCGCCGATAGTGTTTCAATTTTCATATTTGCCACCACAATTACCGCCCCGCTTCCAATACAGATTCGTCTGCTCGAAAAATGAATCGCGTTATCCGCACAAAGGCCACCAATCTCGATTGTTCAAAATTCATAACGAGCAAGGCACTTGTGTGTCTGGTATACTTTTGTTGCGCCGTACAAACGAGTCGGTTGACTGTGCGAACTAAATTATTGCCGGCTGGGGGAGAGCGACACGAACAATGCTTCGCAGAGGGATCGGTAAATATTTTCCGCTGTTTATAAGCGATCGATAGTGGATTGCTGTAAAAATGTAATCGGGCGCTTTCTAGAACTGTTTAATAAATGTTTACCGGGAAGCTCTTACAAAGGCTGCGCTTCCACCGCGTTCGAAATTATCTTCTAAGAATAAACACGTACCGCGGAGAAATGTGAATCCCGAGCGATGCTTATTGAAAATATCCTTGCCTTGGCAGGCCTCTCTTGCTAAATTTAAAGGAAAATGAAATGAGATTGCTCCGGGACTGGGGGGGGGATTGTTTTCGTTAGCAATTATCATTTCCCGGATCATTTACGCCGGGTAATTTATTCGGCGAATTCTTATTCGGAAAGAGGAGTCAATGTGTGTTGCTTTATACATTTATACAGTTGAATTATATTGAATATACAGTATAAGCGTGAGCAGATTAACCGCTCTAAATTTTCCATTGAAAAGATTAAATACATAAAAATATAGAAGCAGAAGTGGATAATAATATTTTAGAAAAATCTTCTCGTTTTAACCATATTCGTGTATTTAATTTACTAATTATATAGTACAAGATTTCATATATTACTTTACATATAACACTTTAAAATCCGACACGTATGTCCCTCGTATTAATTGTTATGAAAGCAACGTTGACATTCGAAAGGACGAAATAAAAAATTGATGTATCCATTATGTCCAAAAATACTTTATACTTCAACGCTCAACATTTCCTACTGCTTCCAAAATTCAAACAATTTCTTTTCTCTTTCCCTCTCCGTTTTTCACTGAGTCTCCCTTTTCCTCAGCCAATCGCTCATCGAACGTAAGAATCATTTTGTTTGGCTCAAGAATACGGGTCAGAGGTCTCCATGAATTACCTCGTGACAGATTAATCAATCACACTGAAAGGCCACCGCTTTCATTTGTTACCGATTTTCGGCAAGCCGTACTTAGGAATGCATTAATTTCTAAATCGCTGCAACTCGAGGAGCGTCATTTTTCATCCCGAGTCCCCCGACCTCGGCTGTAATTGAAATAACACAGCTCGATTGTGTGGCAACCGAATGGTATATGTGCTTTGATAGCCAAGTCGTTTGGAAATCAATAAACAATCATTCCTCAGCGATTTAACACTCCTCGCGTCCTCCAAGACGGATGTTTGTTTAACTGTGAAAATAAGCTGACCCATCAGCGAGGCGCACCGGCGGGTCAATTAAACGTCAATTTTAAAGGCATAAAATTGCGCGATCGTTACACTGAGAGAAATTGATATGAAAATTTTACTGTTTTAAACGAGAATTGAATTGTATGCACGGAGATAAAAGATTAATAAAAATTAATGACATTGCTAGTAAACTTACAAAAAGTGTCAGCATTTTGACATAGATTGTCAGCTTTCTAAGAATAATTGTCAATCAACAAATTGATACCTTTTGCTAATTTAAGATAATAATTTCTCAAATTTTGCAAGTACACTAAGAAAAATAAAATAAATTAAGCTAATATGCTTTCTGGCATTCCATTAATTTGACCCTCCAAATATTTACAAACATTTTTCTCTATGCTTAATATTATAAAAACGTTTCATTCTTCAGTTCCACCTTGCTTTGTACACATGCACAATTATACGACTGTTAAAAGCACTAAATCGTTTGTTTTAAGCAGTAACTTTTTTCATCCTATTACGCTCAGTCTGTATATCCTTCGCTTGGACGAGAGACAATGCTCGCGGTGGCGCGTCTTCCGTTAGCCAGGTGTACGCGGCGCGGATAAATTTGCCAGTCTCGTTAAGCGATATTTCGTTGGCCGTTAATTTTTCCGCGCGGACAATGAGCGATGGCGTGCGCGCGAATAAAAGCTGGGGCCCCGGGAGATAGCGCCTCGCGAGACGCGCAATTATCGTTTTAACGTATGCCGCGGCGTCGCGCGTTTCTCGCTTTCCCGGAGGCGAGCCGCGGGCGACGTTGCGCGTGATGATACATAAGTTTGCATCGACAAGCTACTTTCCAGCTCGACCCATATGCCATTTTTCCGACGGGCCTTCTTCCCAGTCGCGCGAATCTAGGTCCCCCTTTCTACTTCGATGAGCAATGTGTCTCTGTCGGAACGCCGCAACTCTTCCTGCTTCGTGGTTATGCAAGAACTTTGAATGCAACCTCGGGTAAGCCACTGCGACGTATCCTCTCTCATGATTAGCGCCTCCGTAAGAAGCCATTTAAACGGTAACTTTGAGACTTTCAATTGACACAACGCGCTTCTTTATCTCGACGGTCGTAATTGTTTAAAGACAATGCAGGTTTAAAGCGGAGAAAGGTTTAAGTGATATGATTTTCTAGATTGTTTAGGGATTTTGGATTTGGGAAAAAAGTTCCATTCGAATTTAATTTCGACGGTGAAATCATTTCGTCAATGGTGTTTGCAAAATTATTACAATGTTGGTTACATTGTAGACGCGAAATTTTACATCGTTACGAAAGATTAGATGAAACAGTCCATGAATTTTTTCGTTTGTGTTTAGAATGTTAATATTTGATTGTCCTTTAAGACAAATAGTTTGCTTAGTTATATTGTACGTATATTGACGAAATTTACTGCATTCAGAAACGTACCCTTTTGATACGAAAGCTACTTTCCAATAATCTATTTGATACAAAAAGAAATTCTTTTTTCATTGAATATTTTTTTTTTTTTTTTTGAATTTGGAATGAATACTATTAAATTTTTTCTCACAAGGAAACATCTTTTGAATCGAATGAAAATATTTTTGAGTATATCAGAAAATTAATTATATTCAGATTTTCCTATTTTACTAATATATTTTTTCCGTCGTATAATGGTTTAAATTTTATTTTATCGTTATCCATATAGAACTGACAGTAACAATTTTTAAATTGAAGATGTCCAAGTGTAGCTTTCATCTGGTCTCTGAATATAACATAATGATTTCACCTGACACTAAAATATAAAGTTTTCATTTGTTGGGTACTCTTTCCTTAAGAAGTTTATATATCAGTGTCGTTAAATTTTAAAACTTGTAAACTTGTCGGTATTTAGTGTCACATCAAACACGTTTTAGGTCAGTTGAATGGAAACCAGCTTAATCAAGTCTTGATTACTAGTATTAATTGAAAACTGATCATGATAGTACAAGACCTGCTCGAATTACGGCAAGTTATTTAATTGAAATGTATCTGATTCATCTGATATGAAAATTATGCGACATTTGATCTTGATCAGGTTTCAAGTAGGGTAAAGTAGTTACATTTTTAGCAAGGCCTTATTAAGACCTTGACACTCTTTTCGCGTTAAATTTGATTAAAATTTTATATTGCACTAAAATTACAGTTAAATGCTTTTGCACAAATTTGACGTTTATTTATTTTAAATTTGATTAGTGCCATAATTGAAACATTATTTCCTACAATTGATTTGTAGAAAATATTTATTGAATTTGTATTTAAAATGAAATAAACGTTAATTCATGAAATTAATTCATAAAAGAAGGAATATTCATAAAGTCACAATCGAAATGTGTCTATCTCAATATGACTTCATAACCCTATGAAATGATAAGGAATGTAAAAAGATATCCGAGTTTGCAATGTATAATGATCAATCATCATCGCTAAATTTGCAGCATTACTTGCTAAAATTGCACCCTTTATCGCATCATTTCCTCGATGATTAGCAACAACAAAAGTGAAAAAGAACACGACTTTAACACCCGATTAAACTGAAAATGCATTTTAAAATAACGACCGGTCTTTTTCTAAATCCGTTTGCTAGTTGAGCGCGAGGAAACGTTTAACGAGCGAACGAAAAAACGCGATTAGTACCTGAAATATGAATCGCTATGCGAGTCGGAATCAATCGAAATAACTGGAAAAGTGGACGCGGGTACCACGCGATAAATTTATCTTGATTAAAGTGTGGATAATTTGGCGAGGGTGGGAGTGCGAGAGGGCGCGAAGACGGAGAGCGCAGAGCCTAATCGGAGCGCCGTCAAGAGAATCAGTCATCCAATCGGGAGGCTAGTGTAAACCTATTTAAATTTCTACACGGATGGTTATGCAAGGAGTTCATCGATCGAACGATTCAAGGGCTCGTGAGCTCGTTTCGTGCTTGAGAGCCTTCTGCGTCTCTTTTTCTCAGCCGACGATTGTTGGCGTGCCATTGGACGGTGGCAGTCTTACCGCAACCGAACGAGGCATCCCGATCCCTTTCTTGCTCTCCGCAACGGCCTCGTCCTTGCGCTTGAAAAAGCGCGGAAAAGTTGGCCGGCGCATCGGCAGCCTCCGCCTCGGCGAACCGCATACGAATCGCCCGGTAAAACCGCAATTTATCGCCTCTGCCCACCGTTTCTCCTCCGTATTGATTTGAGAAAACGACGGCGCGATCCGGCTCTTTATTTTATTGCGCGTAAACAACGCGCCTCGGCCGCTGAAAATTTATGAGAAAAAGTTTTGAACCGCCGTCTTTTATTCAAATTCGGATCCACCGACTTTTCTTCCGCGCGAGCGCGTAATGGCTCTTTCCAACATCCTAATGGGACGCGCCACGCACGGCATCATTTTCAGCCAGATCTCAGCCAAGCCGCGAGAGCGCGATTTTTTTGTCTTCTCTCGTTTCTCTCCCTGTTTCTTTTTTTTCTTTTTCCTTTTTTTTTCTTTTTTTTCGCCGTATTAGCAAATTTCTTACACGGAACGACGCGCCGTCTCATCTGTCACCTTAACTGTTACGGCCGGTTTCTTATTGTCAAAGGTTGAGACAAAGTTGTCGTGGGCAAAAAAGTCTGCTAATGCCGCGAGACAACATTCTTTTTTACCCGCCCCGCTCCTTCCCTTTCTCGTTTCCCATTCCTTAATGAATTAGATCCGCGGGCGTGTAATGCCGAGCGGAAGCAATCTTCGAGCAGTGATTTTTGAAACGATTCAAGTCGACGGTGCGATTCGGGAGAGTACACTTTTTTTTTTTTTTTTTTCATTTCGCTTTTTCATCGTTGGTAACGGCTTGGGTAATTATCAGCGAACAGGACGAAATAAGTGCTGCTGGCGAAACGAGTTAAATCGATGAGCATCTTGAAAATAGTAGCACCTATAAATTAATTTAGATTGCTGGCTTAATGTTTCAGGAAGAATGGTGCGTACCTTCCGTTTAATCATTTCTTTCATTTCTTTTAATTGATTGTCAACAAGCTGAATGTGAAGGGTGGGGGGAGGTCAAGTGTCTAAAGTATAACTGTATCTCTGCAGCGGATATTTCATTTTGCTATTTGATATCGTTCTGCAAAAAAGTACCGAAGCTTGTTAATATCGGATCAAATGGTTCTGTTTATTTCAGTTATTTCATTCCAACGAGGTCGTTATTTTCAAAGCAAATTTCCACTACCTTTATCCATTCGTTTCTGCCGGAAAAAAGCGTGTCGTTAAAAATGCGAGCATGTACAAAAAAAAAAAAAAGAAAAAAAAAGGGAAGAAGCAAAGCGGGAAACATGGATTAACCGTATCCCTCATTTTAACGTCGCATTTTTCAAACGAAAATGAGTACGGTAAAAACCGCGCGGAGCATTTCCCGCGGATGATGGCGAGACGTTTTCTTGGCGAGCGGCCCGCGGAGAGAAGCGAATGAATGCGTTTTCCCGATCCACGCACGCTTGTTTGACGTGCTCGGGTGGAAACAATGGCGAGGCACGCTGCTATTAAGATCCGCGACCCGCGCCCACCGGATGTCAATACAAGTCAGTTTCCGTCGGCAGGTCCTACATAAATTGTATCGGACGTAATGGAAACTAGGAAATTTCACCTGAAACTCCTGGCGCATTGTATGTTAACGCCCTCTGCGTTTCCTCGACACGCTCGCGGTAGCCATTCAAAAATCAGACGAGCTTCCCGTTCGCACAATTGTCTGCGCGTAATTTGTTGCATTTACTTTTACTCGGGATAGCGCGGAAAATGTTGGGCGGCGTGGTACAGACCGGCATGGGAAGCTTTCCGCGCGGAAAACCTCGCGCAAGTTTTGAATCTCGCTCGATTCAAAGGCCCCGAGGACGCCTTCGGTCGCGCTCCTACGCGATCGGAGTGGCACGAAGCCTTGCACGGCCGGTGACGACCTGTCGATTTCGTAATTTACTTGACATTCCATTGCCGGATTGAACATGGATAGTTGTAAGATATCGTGTTCTAATGAATATTCAATCGTATTAGGTTACACGGAAGAAAATTTTGTTAAAATTATCAATTTTCATAGATTATTATTTTTGTTGCATAATAACGGTAATAACGTGTCGGTTTTTAATTTACACAAGGTTTTATGTACGTTTAAACAGAGGATGAAAAAATACCAGTAAATCAACAACATTTCACTGGTTTAATCTTAAAACAACATGGATTCTTGTGTATTCTAATTTGCATTAATGTTGTTTTAAGTTCGCTCCGACTATGTTGAATTATCTATCTTGGAGCAGCCTCGGTTTATAAGAGGATCAACGAGATTTTACGTTGTTTTAATATTAACCTACTCAACAGTATAATGCTAATGGTATTTTAAAAGTTATTGGTACTTTTTGCCCGCACTGAGAGAATTATATGAAAACTTTACTGTTTTCAACTGGAATTCGGGTGTATGGCAGATAAAATTCATAAATTACTGTTTATATAAAGTAAAATTTTGTATTGCAAAAGAATACAAATTTTAGTATCATTTTATCTATCTCAGTTTTAAACTTTCTCATTCTTGCTTTACCCGATTAAGGGTATAATCCTTCTTATTTATTGTAAACCGTTATGCACTGTTAGAAACAAAGATACCTGATTGTATATACTTAAATATTCTAGTTTTATACATATTTATACCTTTATTATGTTTAGAAATAATAAAATTTTATGTCTCATTTCTCTCAGTGCGGATATCATGTCATGAATAATGAAAATCGTTAATGTTATGAAAAATCTGAATGAATGTTTGTAGAACTGTATATTTAAATAATAAGTAAAAAATGCCATTATTAATTTCATATATTTTATAAATTATCATTTAGATGTGTTTAATTTTTATTATGCAAACATTATTATTAATTATTTGATGCTTTTTGTTTCAGGTAAGTCCATATCACATTCCAAACTGATCATGCGCATCGGTGAGTTTTTCAAAATTTTAATTATTATAAAATGTCATTTTCAATTGTTTTGCCCCATTTTGCCGTTTGCTCGGATTTCAAAGCACTGCAAAGACCATTTTAAAAAGAAGTTCTAAATCAAGAGAACGAAATCCGAGCGATCTGTTCTTTTATTTCTTTATTTGATTGTACGTTTCAAGCATTATTTTATAGATTACGAAATGCATGGTAAAAAAAAAGCTTTGCTTTTATTCACATAATGTACGCAATCACGTTTTTCGCATTTCGTTGAAAAACAATTTACGGACAAATATAACATCCCATACTAAACTGCGACGATAAAAGAAATGGCATCTTAGTGTTCGAAGTTAAAAGAAACGGTTAGTTTGTTTCGCCCTAATCCAATTAAAACCTTTGTTATATATTTCGGACTTAGAAAGCGCGAGTAATAAAAGATTTTGGATTACTTATAAAATGTTCCAATTTTTTTTAATCATACGCGTTTAAACAATAATGCATCGCAGGAAATCGAGTGAGGAATGGGGGGAAAAAACATTTTTCAATAGATCTAACGGTAACTTTTTCAATCGGCGATTAAATCGACCCTTTATTTCAAAACGATTTAATAGATCTTTAATCTGAAATCGAGAGAGCATTTATGTATTTCCAGGTAAAAAGTGATTTGAATAGATGTAACTGTGAAAGATTTTGAAACGGCCAATAAATAATACACTTTTGTATTTCAATTTGAGGAAAAATAACTGCGGCACAATAATTTCCAAACATTTCAATAGCTAACAATAATTACGCGATTTTACTTTTAAACCGCGGCGTTAAAAAATTGTTACATTTTACAATGGAATCATACACGCGAACTCGCTGAAATGCACACCACATCGTTTGTCAACGATAACCTATCCCCGGAATGAAGTTCCCGCTTCTCCGTACTTTGATCATTGAACAAACCTTTATTGTCATTTGAATCCCAAAGAGTGCTCGCGGCTCTGCAATTTGGAATACTTCAATTTCATGCGTTTGCCGTGTAACTGCCCGTCTTATATTTTTTTTACGATCAAAAGAAGAACTTATTTCAAATTCTCGGCAGCGGTTAAAACTCGCTTAAATGATATTATGCCTCGAAACAAAATTGGAAAAAAAATGTTGCCTTTCGCGCCGAGGAACATGAAAAGATCAATGATAAATTATGTCTCGGTCGAATAATTATTTCTGATCCCTTTAATTGGTAACAGATTGTTATGAAACCGCACTTTATTGAATTCAAATTGGATTTATCTGTCAATAAAGTGTCTGACCGAGAAAATATTGTATCCGTAACAATTTTTTTCTTCTTCCTTCCCCCGTTACCGTTACAACATTTTTAATAGCCAATCACGCAACATCAAAGAAATCGTTTACAATGTTACGTAGTTCATGATCGGTTATTAGGCGGGTAACAAGTGTCGGCTATTACACTTACAATTTTCAAATTGAACACCTGATACGTGCTAATGCACTGTCCCGCGAAATAACGCATTAAAACTTTATCTATAAACAAGCGACTGTATGTAATGTATAAATCGCCTTCTCGGAAAGTCATTTTTCTTGCTTCGTCCAAGCAGCTACCCGGCTAATTGTTTCGAAACGTAGCGAAATCGTTGAAATGAAGTTAACGGTCATTGGTATCCTGACCGATTGATTCGTTAATTGCGAGCGTTTGTCAAAATGTCTCCGGCAACTTCCCGTCTCGGTTTTATTACAGCGGTGCTTAAACGAAACGTTATTACTGCAGCAAAGTCTACTAGTAGAATCTTCTTTAACTAAATTCAATTGCTAGTTCGTCAGGCGCAGAAAAAAGTTGAAACAAATATTACTGTACTGTATAAGAACGTTGTGGTATTTTAATAGATTGACAGTCGAAAGAGTACAAGATTTATATAATCTATTATTATTCATTCCATATAGTAAAAATTAAAGGACATTTATCAATACTTTGATACTTGCCAAGTAATGATTTACGAAATGATTTTACGTTGGTGTTGTTATAAGGCATGGTAATTTTTCTTCCTACTTTTTTCTGCGTGTGCCATTTTCGGCAAATTTTTGGCTTAATTATTTCAAAACGGTATTTGTGTTTGCGTTTAATGGTGGAAGAGTTGACGGATTGTACCCAAAAAGATGAACGAGTAATTAATCACGGTATTCGATTAATTAATATCTGCAACCCCAAATTACTGACTACGTTCCCACGTGTAATATGCTTTATCTCAAACTGGTCAATTTACTTTTCATTTCAAACATAATCTATTAGAGGTTCAATTATCGGTGAATAATGTTAGAGGGAAAGCTTGTCAACGAACAATAAATTCTAAAAGATTATCAATGTTGTGTCGATAAGAAAAGCTTTTTAAAGTTATTTATGTTATAAAATTAAATTTAATTGCTCTAAAGTTGAAGTAGGGATTCAAATTGAAATTATCGTGTGTTTAATTTTCAAAATAACTGGTATAACATATTGACTGTTTATCGAAATTTCAAAATTCCTGTGCACGTGGGACGTTACGTTAATTAAGCCAGACTTTCAGTGTTATTGGCATCGATTGGAATTCTCTGATATTTCAAAACTTAATAAATTAATAAAAACAAATAACTGTTAATAATATTTTGGGATTATTTAAATATACTTGCTATTTTTCGAAATATAAGTTCTTTTTTATATTTGTTTTTAAATATATCTAAAGTTCAATTCAACGTTACGATGATCAAAGGGAAAGTCTAGATTTATTGCTACCATAAACAACGTTATAATACATTTGTATCTTCAAAGAATTACTAGAGATTACGTAAAAATATTAAGTAATGCTGTTATGTTTTACACGAATTACAAAGTATTTTGCAGAAAAAAGTGATGAGCTTTCTGTTGTTTATAAAAACAATTATTGTGGAGCAAGTTTTAAACTTTAATATGAATTATATATATGTTTCACTTTAAAAGAAATACGTAACATATAACACATTAATAGGGGAATAAAAATGGTAAATTAAAGCAAATTATTATACCATAAAGTAAAAAAAAAGTTACAAGTAGAATTTTTACAGAATTTAATCGAAACTCGTGTCTAAAAACCCTAAATTACGAAAAATTATGTTACCAACATCTAAAAAGGCCTGCTTATCATATCAAAAAATAAAAAAAAAAAAAAAAAAAAAAATACCACCGAGAAATTACGCCTCTCAGTAACAGCCCTCCAACTGAAAAACAAACAGCTATTTGAAAGCGTTCCATCTCTCGTCGGAAAAACCTCCTCGGCGTCGCTTAACTCAAGAATAATTCGACCTTACCACTTTTTAATTCGAAACTTGATTCTAACTGCACAATTGCCGCGCAATGTGTAATTTTACGCCGGCTGTGAGAAAAGCCGGGCGAGTACACACAAAGGTGCAGGCAAATCAGGCAAAGAGAGTACGGCGTTGCGTAAGCGGCGATGATTTAACACTCCCGGGATGGACTATATAATTTTTCGCGCGAGGTGTGCGCGCCGCGCCACACGTGGTGGCGTTGGGCGCGCTCGACGCGCTCGACGCGCTCGACGAGCCGGCGAAAAAGTGGCCAAAGAGTGGCAAAAGAAAAGAAATGGAGAGGGGACTTACCTCGCTGAAGCTGGTGTAATTGGTGGTGAGCTTAATCTGCGGTCGTATTTTTCCCGGGGACTCGCGCGTTTCTTTAGCGGAAGTCGGTGGCGTGACCGTGGCCTCCTTGATGGCGTTGGTTTTCTTTGTCGTCGGCGCGGTGCTGGTCGGTGGTACGGTTTTTAGCCGCGGCTCGGTCGCCACGCTTGTTGGCGCGGCGGTCGTGGTCGTGGCCGCGACGCTGCTCGCCGGCAGCGGGGTCGTCGTCGGTTTGGTCCGAGCGGGCGGTCGACTCTGAACCTGGCTCGGCGGCAGCGCCAAACATCCCGAGAGCAGCATAACCAGCACGGCTAATCGGATCGACGCCATACCTCGGCTGGCTCCTTTCCTTTCGTGTCAAAGACTTTTCCTTACCGGCAGATCTCGGATCTCTCTCTCGGCGTTTATTCTCTCGGCATCCGGCACGCCCTTGGATCTTGGCACGAACGCGCTCCTGCCTGCGAACAACCGTGCAAAAAACAAAGTCAGCCTTTAATCCTCCGCTTCCTTCTCCCCTTTTTCCTCCTCCCCCTCATCCGCCTCCTCCTCACCCGCGTTCGATCGGCCCGTCACGATCGCGAGATCGCGAGATCGCCATTTACGATTAACCGACCGGCCCGGTGACGCGCCGGTCGCCGCGTCGCCCGGCGATGAAAATCGCCTAGGACCCCGGCAGTCGCCGCGGCCCGCTGCGGCCCGCTGCTTTCGCGGTGCGCCACGCTCGCATTAAGAAACGGGTCAATTTCACGCGGCAAACGTTCGCACGTATCAAATTGTTCGCTTCCTCGACGAGAGACCTTGAACGTAGGACGCGACTCGTTCAGGCTTTTCTTTCACTTTACGTACATTAATAAAACAATTCTTTGCGGCGAGAGAAATTTCTTAGTGTTGGCTATTTTACTATATAATATAACTATTCGGGTATGTTTAAGCGGTTATAATGATCCTTATGGTATGATGTGGTATTTAAAAAGGAATATTGAGAAACAAGGAAGTTACCAAGGAATTCGTTAACTCCCCATGAAAAAAAAAATTATATAGGATGCCATATATGCCACCTATATAAAATCTTGTTATGGGTCGCAGTCACTAGTTACTTCAGTGTCATTACGCGAGTGATGTAAGGTTTTCCAGTCATGGATATTTGTTAAGTATGATCCAAATTTCTAGGCAACGGAATATAGGGTGGTGGAGAACGCAAATGATTAATAATTTTTTTTTTAGAAACTATTTATATTATAAGGTTTATGCTATAAAGGCATATATCCCAAATTATTATCAAATATAGTAGCAGCTAGTAATATATTTCCCTCGTTCTAATGAATAAGATATTAAAATCATTTCTAATACGAAAAACTGGAGCATTTTTCACTCTAATTTAATATACAGGAAATGTTTTTGTGCAATGAGAAATTTTTTTTAGGAAAATTACTATAGCTTACAGCAAATTATACCAAAGTTTACCTTATCGAGCTGCTTTACACGCGTTACCTGCTTTACAAGTTTCCTGTTATTTTAGGGAAACGAATATTAAGATTGCTTCACTAAATGAGATAAACCCAAGGTGATTATTTCCTACAGTTGCAAGAAAATGTACTTAAATCGGCTCGATAAAGATTGCTCGTTGTAAACTAATAGTTATTTTTCACAAACATCTTTCTCAGTATAAAAACTGCTCTTTTCATTTCGCTGTTAAATGCCAACATTTCTACTTTCGAAGATTCAGTCCGCGGTTTTAATCATTCATTCTGCCTCTACGACTTGATTTGAGTAGAAATATCGCCTTCAAAAAGTGCCGCGAAACGCTGAGACATTTCCCATACTTTCACGGAATTTTTCTCATACGCGGAAAGTCGAGTCGCGAATTAGCGTTGAATCGTGCGTCAACGGCGACACTTCCCAGATACGCCAGGCGTAAACAATGTTTTCGTATCTCGGTCGCGCTGTCTAAATAAGTCGCGCGCGCGCGCGCCGCTACCTCGCTGAATCTTTCGGCCAATTATATCTACGAACTTGCGATAATCTAATTAATGAATAAAAATATCTCGCACTCTTTTTATTTCCCCGTAAAAACACGTTAAACGCGGAGATCAAGTATTTTCCTTTTTCTTATCACACCTTAGCTAAGACTACTTCTTAAACATCAGGTGCGATGATCTTTTGCGATTAATAATGTGCGAAGGAAAAAGTTGATAGAAATAAGTGTTTGTTTAACTTGCGGAATACATGATGATACAGAATAGAGTAAGTTTTAAAATAATACATATTATTTGAAGTGTACAATAGAAAGTATAATTATAACATCAGTGTGTCTCACTGTAAATATAGTATATTACACATTTTTACTTTGTCATTGAAAAGTAATTTCATGGGACAATAAATTTAACTCTGTTATTATAAAAATAAAGTTTTAGAATAATTTTAACATTTTGATACAAATTCGAAGGTAAACATTATATTTCTAGTTTAATTGAAAATTTAAAAAAAAAAAAAATTAAAGTCAAAGAATTCCGTTCGTAACAAAAGAAATTGTACCTCTATTAATCGGAGTTTTCAAATAAGGACACAATCAAGATGGAATCTTTGATAAAATTTAAACACTTATCTCACTTATATCGAAAATTAGTTTATTAGATTGGAAGTAATTGCAAATAGTTTGAAGTATATGTGCATTCCACTTTTACGATTATTAAATATAACGTAGATTAAAACTATCAACAAATATTTATGTATTTATGTTTACATTAGCGTTATCATAAAGTATAATAATTTTTTATCACTCGCGCCTCTCCTCGTATCAGATTCGTCTTTCGCAACAAGGTGTGACTTTATTAACCGAAATGTACGGACAAAAGCGTGAATCACGGATCCGCAATGAAGATCAGTCCGAAAGAGCGCGGAACGCAAAGGAGAAGATGCGACGAGCGCGAATTAGAGATGATAAGCGTGAGGCTATGTTGCAGATATGGGGATTGAAATAATGAGAATTAACAGTTGCAAATGGGAATCATAAACGTACACTGAAAAAATTTTTTTGAGTGCTTTCAACTCGATGGTAGAGTCGACGAAGACACGCTTAAAACAATCATATTAGAGTTAAACCTCCCATATTTATATAATTGAATTTACTCGATATTCAAAGTGAATATAATTGAAATTGGCGAAACGACGATCGGTCTATATCTCGTGTTACAAAACAGTGACATTAGCGTAGTGGTTTAAGTTTTAACGCTCTATTGAAACATCTAACTACCGAGTTCAAACCCTAGCGAAATTTTCTTTTATAAAATTATTTAATCAAATATTTTTTCGCACCAACTATACATGGAGTAAATTCAACTCAAAAGATAGTTTATTTGTATTAATAAAATGAGTTGTGTCAAATTATAAATAAGCTTGATCGTATTTGACTCAGAAAATGAGTTGATTCAACTCGATTTTACGTGATTCAACATAGCATTTTTTACAGTGTAGAGATGAAGACAAAAGAATGGTGATGTCGGTAGCTCGCTTGCAGAAATAAGTTGAAATAAAATAGTATATTATGCAGCGAGGATTGAACGGCAGAGATTATAGACGAGTGTAATGTTAGTCGCGGCTCGAGTGAAGTTATACTCGTCTCTAATCGTCTTTCTACCCTTGGTGCATATACTACTTTTTGTAACAAGTGTAAGAAGAGTGCCCCGTTTCCGTTCTGTTTAGAAAAAGGAAATCAGTTGTTTTTAGACGCGGACGAAAACTGATTGTTTTCCACCCTAGAATAGGAAACTAACAAATTTCCGTCCTATGGTGGAGAGTTTCCGCCCTCGTCTATAATCACCCAGTTTCCGTCTTTTAAACAGGACAATTTCCGTGCACGTGTCACAAAAATTACTATACAATATAACAACGTTGACGAGCAACATTTTTTGTGGTATTTTAATAAATTGTCAGTAGAAAGAGTACAAGATTTATACTTATAATTTTTACTATACTGGATACTAATAAATTTTATTAATATTGTACTCTTTCGACTGTCAGTGTTTATAATACCATACCAACGTGTTTTACGCCATCGTTCTTATATAGTATAGTAATTTTTGTTGCAGCTTTTTTATGCCTGCAGCCGAGCGTAAGATATTGGATAAACGTGGACTCGCGGTCGAAGCGCGGTGATAATGTTAACGCAACAAAAAGTGGGGACGACAATGACCCAGATAAGAGCGGGAGCAGTGGCGTCACTGAAAAATCGGGCCACCGATCGCGTCGCTCGGACGCAAGGTGGTTAGACCGACGAAAAGGAAAATGCGACGAGAGTGACGCAATTAAGGCGAGCTCGCTGTCGCTGTCGCTTATGACATAAGCGGCGCGCGTGCATGTCAATGCTCCGGAGTGAACTCCCCGAGTCGACTTTGCCTGGCCATTTCATTCGCGTCGGATGCGCACGCATTAAGCGTACGTCGAAGTGTGTTTTGGAAGAAAAAAAGAAAACAGTTATCGCATTGTATATTGATTAAATAACATGTTTTCTTGTCAGCTGTCTGGCTTCAGCGCGCTTATTATACCGACTGCAAATTCAATTCGTCCGATTTTTACCAGGAATAATCAATCGATCACTATGATTTGAAAATGAACTGTTCGATTCAGTGTTTTATTGCGACGGCGGAATTGTTCGGCGAAGTAAGGCATTTCATTATCATGATTCAATTTTTGTGCGTTTATGATAATGGAGAGTTGCAGATGAAATGTAGAAGTGCAGGAGGATATTGCAAGAATTATTGCATTGTATATTATATTAGGTGTACAGCGCTTCGTTTTGTTTTAGTCCTTATTGTTATTCTGTTATTTGTAATTGTAATTATACGACGCTCTTAAAAAGCGTCCATTTATTTTAAATAGAACTTTTATCTTATATGTAATTCATGTAAATTATTCAAGATAAAGTGGTTTCTAAAAAAAATTAACATTTCTGCTTTTGAATCCAAAGAAAAGGAAATTTATTTTTAATAAAACTTATTCCGTGGAAATTTGTTGAGTTTAAAATCTTTCTTCATGAAATTTGACAGCATAATACTGTATTTTCTTAACATTCAAAACAAACTTTACAAATGCAATTTTCTATCAAAATTCAGTATAATAATTTTTGCAGTAACCCCTCACATTTACAAAAAGAATATCAACACCTTATTCAAAGCACTTCCACAAATTGGCCAAAAATTGATATTTTTCATATGTATATATATATATATATATATTTTAATTTTACGGTCGTCCAATTGCGCGATGTTTAGCGAAACAATCAGTGAGAAAATCGGATGACGAGTAATCCAGTGCGTAATTTGAAAATTGGTGAATAATTTGGCGCGCGAGCATGCTGGATAATGCGCAACTTTCCCACTCAAGCTTCTCATAAAAGCGGCGCGCTTTAAATAATTTAAAATGCATTCTTTACGGCGGCTCGTCTGAGCGGAGCGTTAAAATGGACAAACTGCTACGTTTATGGCGCGATACCGTTCGCCACTCGCACTCTCTAGTCCGCGGCGGAATTTGCATCTGACCCGAATTGACGAAATATTATACATGCGCGCTTTATGCAATCGTTGCGCTCGTCTCGCTCTTTTGCAAATAATTCCGCATCGAATCCATCCCACGGCACGGCGATCGCGATGCTTTACCGAACATGTGCGGCTTATTGAATATTTATTTAACCATACGTTCGTCTCGCGCTGGCCCCAACGCCAATGTTTTTGTTTCCACACGATAATCTCTTGTTACTTTAATATGTATTATTAATGTTGAAAATGATCGTATATTGTTCGCCATAATAGAACACAAATATAATAAGTTTTTGAAACGTACGGCGCGATTTTTACGCCTTCTTTGCTTTTCGTTATGTTAATAAGAAGTTTGACAAATCTGACGTGGATTTTATATAAGAATGTCTCTCAACGGGATTCTTGCTCATCGTATTTATTTTATTAAAGAAGTACAGTAATATTTCTACTTATCGCGTCACAGTTGTGACATCTGATTTATTTTAATTAACAATATTTATAAAGCAGCATAAGTGGGACTAAAAAAAGGGTAATCTTTTTTAAAAAGTAAAGCAAAAGGTCGCAATATTTTTTTTCGGTACACATTTCAATAGTAATTACATGCACGTTGGAAAGATACTTTTCATATACAGTTAAATGAAATAACATTTCAAATAAATAATTAAAAAGAAACTTGATATTTATTTTGATTGAGGATGCACTGTAAAAAAATACTTAAATATGAAGTGTCATTGCTATAATAGTAAAGTTCCATTTTGATATTAGTAAAAATATGATTAGATTTAATTTTAATTGTTCAAAACAAACTTATAAAATGTTCATCTACATATTTCTCTCTAACCAGAATAATAATCAGTTTATCAAAGTTTAGATAATAAAAACTAAAAAAAAAATCCTTTAATTTAATGCAAATTATTTCCCTTAAGTACACTTTTTTGTCTGTAAAAAGTTAACATTATTATTTTGCAAATATTCTAACGTAAACAGCTACATCAATTGAAATCGAATTTTTCGTCATTCCGTTATCTCTTGGCATTGCAAGTTCGGATTCCAATTGAAATTGTAGTGGCTCTCATTATCACGAGTACTGTACGGTAAAAGGTTCGCACGAATTGGTACAGTTATAGATATAACAAATGTTGCGCGATTATACAATATTTATCATCGCAGTTATAACTAATTCAAGTCTTATTTAGCAATATCATTTTCGTGGCGCTACATTGTGGTTTAACGAACTAAAATAATAATGATAACGCCGTATCGTGTTTGCTTTTCAATTGCCTCGATGTAAAAGCGAAAAAGAAACGCCGACTAGTTTCTTATCGGCCGCAAACCCACATTTCTCCATTCATCCTTCAATTAATTAAAACGATCGCTATCGACGACGAAAAAAAAAAAGTGGAGCTTCATAATCCTAATCAATTCAATAAACATTCCTCGGACCGCAAATGAGAAGTCCCCTTCCTCTTGGAATAAATCATATTATACTTTGCACCTGACAATGCAACAAAAATGCATAATAAATTAATCCCGCGATCGTGTTACTCGTTAATCATAAAATATGGCGATTTCGCACGGCGTTTTCAGTTTCGATGAAAAACAGGCTCTCTCCGTATTAGCATAAGAGAAAAAAAAAAAAAAGAAAAGAAAAGAAAGAAAAAAAGGAAGTAACGCGCATTTTCTCCCAAGGTTGATTTCCTCGATACCTTTTCGTTTTAATTTTCCTTCCCCTTCGTCGTCTCCTTTTTTTCTATTATATATCTACTAATTTTTTCTTCTTCGCGCGTATTTATTGCCGCGCACCAGGACTGGACGGTATTGAAATAAATGTATGAAATACGTACTTGAAACGTATTTTATACTCTCGTAAACATTTTTAATGAGTTTTGTAATTACATTAGAATATGCTAAATCGGCGTACTTCAATACTTTTAGTGCGTGAGAGAAAATGAGACAGCAATTTTTCTACCATTAAATATGGTCATGCCAACCGAGAAAATGTCTTTCGGAAATGATTTTAAGATCGAGCCCGTCAATAATTATTTTTTACAATTAACCAACGAAAGGTGAAATTTATAATGTTATTATTTAGCGGACGATCCACCGTTTTGATTAATATTAATTAAAAGTTTCTGGCGGCACGAGAAATTAATGATGTAAAAAGCGGGACACTTGAAGAACCGCGATAAACGTAATCGATAACAATTTGTCGATTATAAATGATAATTCGTAGGTAATCGCTACATTTAGTGCATAGGTTGTCTGGCGTTTTAATCGTTTCCCCGTTAATAAGGACATTCAGCGCGATGCACAGTCAAGATACTGAAACCTTTTCATTTTAATTATCGCGAGCTCCAGAAAGTATACATAATCCGGGGCGTTACATTTTAAAATGTTCCATTTTAATATCTTAATGTGAAATTTACAAGAGGAGCAGAACATATCAATTACTTACATGCCGATTTTGTAAATTCAAACAATTAAATCTCCATATTCATTTATGGTAATATAATATGCGTATAGCTAACATACATGTTACACTTTTTTCCTTTTTACATTTTTCCCCGCGCAATCCGGCGGCGGAAAATTGCAACACCACTCTCGAGTGTTTATAAAATATCATTTTATTACAGTATTTAAACACTCGACTGGGAGCTATTTATAAGCCGCGCTTAAATATCAGTTATTAAAGTATTTACGTATTTATATTTGAGTGCGCCGAGTTTGAATATTTAACCGGAGCCGACGTCGCACGCAAACTTGACGCATTTACGGCGACCGAGACGGGTCCGGGAGCGAGTGAGACAAAAAGGGACAAGTTTTTTTTCTTTCCTTCTTCTTTCCAACCTTTTTTTCCTTCCCTTTGCCCGTCGAAGCATATCGGTTGCGCGAAGCCTCGCCTCGAGCGGAGCAAATCAGTCGTTATTTTTGCCCGCGATAACAAATGTCGTCTAATAATAATAATAATATGGCTCTATTATGACGGCAAATAGCGCAACGAGCCGGAATGAGCGCGGAGCTGCCGATCGCGCTAATGAAAAGCGAAAAGAAAACGTCGACCGTAACACCACCCGGAAGTCGAATGCAAACGTTGCGTTTACAATTATGTTAACGACCGGGACCCACCTCTCGCCATTCTTCGGAGCCATCGCATGCTGATTTTCATCGCGCATCGCCCGAGCCCCTATCCGCCAGGTTTCCCCGGTAAATTTTCTGCTCGCGCGTCCCGCCGTAAGAAACGGCTTTAAGTACAGTGCAAAGTACGGCCGGAGCCTGTGATTTCTGATACTAAGTTTTTCCGCGAATTTCCTGCGCTGTTTGCCGGCGCGCCGAAGCCATTGTTTAGCTTTCGACGAGAAGCACTTCATTTCTACTAGTTTACACTTTTTTCGCGACAGGCAGAAAAGGCCCGCAACCGACGCTTTTTGTCGCGAGTACTACGAGAGAACGGGCGATTGTTGTGGCATTTTGCGGGGGATTGGTTCACGAATTCGTATCGCGGCACAAAAATTAGAGGAAAATGCTTTTTTTTTATGTCGGAAAAGCTTCGGGCGCGTGGTACTCGGATGTGGAGGAATGAATGATGGAGAGAGGTTGCGCGAAAGCTGCGGGATTGGGATAGCGATGAAAACATTTTTAATCCCAACGATAAGAGTTTATTTAAAGGTTACCGTAGTTGATAATGTGCAGCAGAAAAAATGGGGAAATGGAACAGAAGAAAATTTTCGTTAATAGTATAATTGATTTAAATATTGAACGTTATAAAGGGACAAAAATGAAAGTGAAAGCAGACGGTATAATGAAAAAAATGGCCATTATTGAAAGGCATTGTTAAAAAATATCTAACACTTTTTTTCCCGTTTTATTTATTGAGGAATTCTACTTTTACGAGTAATAAAAAGTTTTGTTTGTTATTATTGGAAAAAAATTTATCACAAAAATAGGAAGTGCAGTTTAAAAAGCTTCAATTTGATGCGCTGTATTCGAGAATTACAGAATAATTTTTAACTTGTCTACACGGGAAAAAATACGCCATAGGGTTCACAGCAAAATGGCATTGATTCAACATAGACAATATATGTAAGATCAACACGGTGTATTGCGTTGGCCTAACAGCGCGCCTTCTTTTGTTTTACCGAAATT
>JABFPN010002093.1:0-24157 GCA_022817305.1 Leptoteleia sp. ZL-2020
GAGAAAAAAAAAAAAAAAAAAACAAGTCAAAAACTCAACAACAAGAATTATTGCTTTTGTATTAAATAATAAATTTAAGTTTAATCAGTAACAATTGAAAATAAAATAAAATAAAAGAAGAGTGCACGCCATGCAGTATTATAATGAACGCAAATATAAAGTACCTTTATCAGTGAAGTAATTGTACATTTGACGCGGGACATTTTCGTCTGTAAAAAGTGGGGAACGATTGCTGTTTATTAATACAATTTATGTATAGATCGAACCGCAATTCCGATATCGATACGTGCTATTATGTTAATTTCTCACACGTCGATACAGATATTGTGTTTAATTATTTTTATAATTTGCTTAATAAAATATGACATGATATAAAATTAATTATTTCATTTTAAAGTAGTTCTAGCATGGGAAGTTTATAATTTAAAATAACTAAATATTTTTACAATGTCCATAACAGATGAAAAGTTAAAAGTGCATATATTCACACACAATTCATTTCCAGAGTCTCTTTGGGGTAAATTTGAAGAATTTAAATTCATAATTAAATGAATGATAAATTAATTTCATTCATTCATAAAAAAAACAATAATAGTAGTAATAAAATTTAATTTTAGAATATAATTATACTTCATAAAATGTTGATTAATGTATTTATAATATGATAGAACTTCCTTAAAAAATTATGTTTAAAAATAGAATGAAGAAAAATGTTATGCTTCATACCATCTTGAATATGTAATTGAGTTAAACTCGGCGGCACTATAACTTCAGGGTCAACGACAATGGCTTTTCTAACTTGGCCAACCGCATTTAACAGCTGTAAATTATTAATCAATGTTTAATAATTTAATCATAAATTTGGATTATTTGATTTTCTATTTCTAATTATATAGTGAACATACAGCTCGATTGCTTTCTCTCCATTTAGATACAGCGTGACCATCATTGGTATGTATAGCAACTGCTTTTGCATCTTGTACCATTGGAGCAACACCTATAACAGAGGTTGTTTGTCATACAAATTTGTTAAATATAACTGGCAAGTATGATATGAATGTAAACATTTCAAAATGAAAGCATAAACTCACAACAACGTTTTAAACTCATTGAAAACATTTGTTTAACGTAATGTTGCAAGTGACAATGTATATTATAGCACAGTCGTCTGTCAGTTATGTCGCTTGAATCTTAATTATCATTCGTTATATAATTGATCTTTTAAGTTAATTTTTTTCAATGAAATATACAGGTACTATAAGATTAAATTTATTTTCTATTTAATTTTAATTCAATTTTTACATTGAAAAATGAAATAAACGGAAATTTTGTTTGTAATAATTCTTTTATGATAACGAATTTTAGAAATTTTATAAAATTAAAATAGATTTTATTACATTATTAAGAATATTGACCTGAAAATCAATTTGTAATTTTAACTTTAATTAATTATAACAAACAAATATCACAATGTTTACATTTTTTTCCAGTGTTCGAAATCCTTGTAACGGCAGTCGTATCATATTATTTATAAAAATAAAATTATACAATTTTTAACCAGTTTAAAAGCTTACATCTTTGAAGAGCGTCTGCAGCTTGATTAACCCGATCGATGAAAGTTCGATCCTCACTATTGTCACTTTCTTGTTTGGCAACCAGGATGACTCGGTTGGCCAGACGAGCGATAGCAGAGGTATTGTCCACCATTTTCTGCGGGTTACTTTTTGCGATTGCGTCTTCGCAGAGAAAAGTATGCTTTTGCATCTGTTCTTCGGATGTTTTGATAAAATCTCCACTATCGGTAGCCTCATCGCACAAGGATCTAGCTCTCTGGATAGTTTCTGCATACTGTTGGCGCAGATTATCAAAATGCTCATCTGCAGCTCTACTCTCTGGATAAGTCATACGGATTCTACCCGCACTGACCAGTTGCGGTGTCAAAGATTCAACCTGAGATGCGCTGGCTGCCAAAGCTTCCGATAACTTTTTATTGCCCCCACTCCCTTCATTTTAACATAAACACAAGATTTATAAGATTATTTACTGCAAATCATAACAGTACTTTTAATTAACAAAATATCTTTAATTAATATAACTCGACCATTATATACTAATAGATATTATGAATAATATCTTTTATAGTATTTTCCAATAAGGCTATTAATAATAATAATTTAAAGTGATAATAAATTAATGTCTAATCAGTAAAACTGACCACCAGCTGCCACCATCCTAGCGGTTTTAGCAGCTCGATTGGAGAAAGTTTGCAAAGCCAATGTTTTATCGTTGAAGTTTTGTTCTCTTCCCGGAGTTCCTTCGAGAGCAAGAACGGCCTCTGTAAACTGTTTCAACGGGGTTGTTATATCGATGAAATCTTCCACGACACGGGACACCACAGCCTGCTGTATTCTGTTCTTTAATTCATGCAATTTGTTTGATAATTGTCTGGCGATCTCCTGCGCACGTGGGGTGTTGCCTTGACCGTGGATGCATAGGTCCCTCAGTTGATGAGAAAGGTTGTCCACTTCGTCGCATAGATGAAGGATTTCGGTTTTATGCATTCCAGGTAAACCTTCTGCGACCTACGAGAACAAACAATCTGTCATTAGAAATATATTCCAAATATATTTGTTTATTTATTTGTTGTTGTTGTTGGAATAGTTTAATGATACACTAGCGAACTTACACCTACGAAACGATGATTCTATCCATTTGGAAAAGGTTAAGCATGACAAAGATTGTATTATCAAGTGAATACATATATATTATAAGGAAAGAAATTCGATTTAAATGAGAATCAATCAAAAACTTATGAAAAATCATATTTTATATAAGTAAATAAAATAGGTAAATAAGACATTCAAACATAGATAATTGAATAGTGACGTATTGATTAATTGCTATCAAAATGATTAAGCAGTTTTAAAATAAAGAAAATTTATACCTTCTTTCCTTCGTGAATGATCATAGCAATAGCCTTTTGACCAAGTCCTTTGTCATCGTGCTGAGGATTAAGAAGCCATTTGTTTGCTTGTTCCAAACGACCAGCTACAGTATGGGCAGTTTGCACAGTACCAGACTTGTCAGCTGCAACTAGAGCTGACTCTACCATTGAACGCAAACCGTTCAATTTTTCTTTAATACTACGACTCAGAGCCTCTGCTTGAGCGGTGTTGCCTAAAGGTGCATCAAATTTTATATTTAATTCTTATTACTTTTCTTTGCGAAATAATCAATTATTTGAATATACTTAATAATTGTAGTTAAAATAATATTGAACCAAACAATAAAATTGTCATTTTTCTACTTGTGTAAATATTATAAATGTATTCTATAAATGAAAATAAGTATGCTTGTGAAAATAATTTCATATTTTAATATTACCGAAATAATAGTATTGTCCTTTGGGTCTGAATACTTTGTTTAAAATAAAATACAAATTTCATTAATTTAACAATATCAAAATCAATCAAAATTTATTTTTAAGAAATAGAAATTTCATGGTAAGTTTATTTGTAAAAATTTTTTTTCAACGAACCTTTGTCTTGTTGTCTCAATTCGCAAAGGGCGTCAGTCATTGTGGTGACTTGTGACGCTAATTTTGACAGGGGATCTGCTTGACAAGGTGGTAAGTATCCATTGGCAAGTCTGTGAGCCTGATCTATTATCTGCCGAAGACATTTTTCGCCCGCTCCACCCCTTAAAGCGCTGCCATTATCCAGCCAATCGAAAGCTGTTCTTAAGCGAGATTCAATGGCACTTAGGGCTTTCTTCAATACCTGTGAAAATACAAAATGACAATAAATCTTTAAATTAACAAGTAACATGATTTGATAAATCCAATTACAAATTTAGCATAAAAATATAAAATTATAGATAAATCATGTAATCTAATGGTAGGAATATAAGCACTTTCCTAACTAGTCATAAGATCGTAGTTGAAAATTTGACCTTTAAACTTTCAAATTGAAAGGAAACAAAATACAAAAATGAGTAAGAGAAGTCAATTTCTAATTAACCTAAATTGTTAAATGATGTATGTAAAAATTGATTTTTTTGGTATAGTAAAAATGCACGAAATCAGTGGACAAACGCAAAATACTGTACTGTTAATTGATCAGCATCCCACTCTTCTTCGTCATAAGTAGTTAACTGCAATACACGAATGATTTCATTCAACTCGTCAGACATACGACCCGACAAATAATTGCGATTTTCCGCTGCTTCTTCAGCTCCTTTTCCACCATGGGATATGATATGAATGAAGATTTTCATCGAACAGATAAGTATTGGGGCAAGAGTTTTGACCTGCAAGAAAGAAAGAAAAATGTATGATTACTTGTTGTGTAATGTGAATTACGAAATCCAACCAAAGGGAAGTATCAAATTCGCACCTGGTCTAAGCATCGGATCAGTATTTCTCTGTGAACTTGATGGGTCAGTTCTTTCTCCCGGGCGCTCACTTCTCTTGAAACTTTACTAAGACAAGGGCTGAGGTTTTTCAAGAAGTGAACCAAATCCTCCATCGTTTCGATTACTTCCGTAACCGCCAGGTAATCCAGTACTCGTTTACATTCTCGGATAATTTTGCGAACCTCACTTTCATCGAAACACAACAAAAGTGAGCTTGTTCCTTGCAGTATACCGCGTGATCCTTCGATAAGTTTCTTTCTGTAACAGAATGCTGTCTTTATGCAGAAATAAATATACGAACGCAATAGGACACGTGATACTTTGGTAATGAAATCAAATGGAATGAAACAAAATATCCAATTTCTTGACCTGATGTAATACGTTTGATGAAGGAATATAAAAATGAAAACTACGGGTTTAAGTAAAGAAATAATATAGTGAATCGTGGTAACGTTAACAACACAACTGTTATTATAATGACCTACCATCGATGAAATTGTTACCTGAATAGCTTCACATTTACGCATCTTAAGGTGAAAGTAAAACATAATAAATTAAGTTAATTAAATCGTTCGGATAGCTGAATTCATCAAAATGGCGCCCAATGATTGGATCAAGTTGTTTTACCTTGCCGGGCCGGAGTATGGATCATGTTTAAGCATGGCCGATGCTTCTTCCAAAAGTCTTGAAGCAACCTCGACTCTTTGCAACGAAGCTGGCATATCTTGTTTAAGTAAGGCATCATCGGACGAATTTATTGTCTCCTTCCCAACCTGTAATTCATTGTAATACATACATATTATAGAACATGTACAATAATTTCATATATTGTAATAAACAATTCAATCAATTTATTGACAATTTATTTTGATGCCAATGTTTACGATGTAATATAATCTCAACTTTGAGGAAATCTAAATTATTAAAAATCAAATGCAAAATTGAGATTATACAAATTATGCAAATTTATCATAAAGATTTGAAATTTGCATATAATTGTTTGAAAATTTATAGGAAAAAATTAAAGCAAGTGTGTAAAGACATTTGCAGGTTTGTCAATCACGTCCTCCCTTGTACACGAATCAACAGAAATTCCACGTACTAAGTCAAAATTGATTGATTTTTCATAATATTTATTACAAGTATAAATTTTTTAACTTTTAAATATACTTAAGTAATCTTAACAATGCTAAATATAATTAGTAATATTCATACCTTTACAAGATTAGCCACAGCCATGCTAACAACTTGCACTGGCTTAGACAAATCTGGCATAGCATTTCCATCTTCAGCTTCTTCATGTAAGATAACAAGTCTTGATACCTAATAAAAATAAAAAAAAAACAACAACTTTAACTAGTGATGTAATAATAATAGCAATTTTAATCATTCATCATCATACTTATAAAAATAATTATAATACTAAAAAAATAATGCATATGATTACATACACACACTATTATATTTATTGCTATAAATAATGAAACACAAAAATAGTTACAATTAATATGTAACTATGTTGAGTTTCACTGATTACAGTATAATAAAGGTTCTATTTTAATATGGTTTTTAACGTCTGTTATTCATTTTATTATGTATGAAATTTTCGACAGATTATTTACAATACACAAATTAAAAATATAAAACGAAATAAAAATGTATGTTAAATCAATTCCAACTCTTTATTCTTCTTAATTGACGTTTCGACCTTTCATTTTTTTAAAAGTTCTGTAAGAAACAAACAAACAAAACTAGATAAATAATTGCTGTCATTAGCAAGTGTATTTTAAACATCAATGATAATTAGAATAAATATCAGTCATAATAAAATTTCATTCATAATAAACGTTCTATTTCTATAACTCACACATATGAGTATTATTCCAATCCTATTTAAATGGATGACGTTATACAACGGGTTAAATTAAATTGACTGCATTCTGAATATGAATATGTTACACACTGTTGAGCACTGTGTTTTTAAAATTTGTCTTAACAAATTGTGCGAAACGACATGCCCGACTTTGACGCAAGTATGAATTGTATGACAACACTTTTTCAGTGTTATATTGATATATTATAATCCATTAATAAATTTAAATGTTGTAAACTATAGAGTTATTTATGAAATGTCAGTAGATAGTAGCTGGTAATTTAATAATTTCAGTTTCATTAATATATTTTCAATATCTATGTTTATTTCTAGACTAAATTATTAATTAATTCATATCTATTTTCATATATCCGGATATAATGTGTAATATTTCTTGCATTAAATTGGCAACAACTTTTAAGTAATATATACATTAAACGCAATCATAATTTTAAGTGCCACGCAGTCAAGAAGATGAGTAAAAACAGGTGATTTCAACGTTGACTCATCTAATAAACACAACTTAAACGTTAAACTTTCTGTTGACAAATTTTATCATTCATCAAACTACACATTTCTTAATTAAAATATTTAGACCGAGTATGCAATGAATAAGCGGTACAATTAATTTTATTACTTACTAAGTAAGGTATCATAAAAATGATGAATTTTTTTTTTTAATAAAAATCTTACATATAACTGTTAATCATAAATGAAATATTGTTTATAAAACAATTTATAATAATTTTAAATCTAAATTTGCGTTTACCAAAGAAATATCATATTTATGGCCGACCTGATCCTAAATCATTGTTCGCGCCAAAATCTTTGCACGACAAAACATTCTCAGTCTCTTTTCTTTCATTGTATCAGTCGGTGCATTTCACGGACAACAGTTCCAAGAAAATAGTTTAAAGGAGAGCATATAGGGAATAAATATAGATTTATGAGGCGGCAAAAGTCCCGGCGAATAAATATTAATGAAAAACGGTGCATTGGACAACAAAGTATTCCACAATATCATAGCCATTGAATTACAATTAATGTAAGGGTCCTTTTATGGACAGATGCCAGAGTGGAATCATTTTCATACATCAGGTGGGCATAAGATTGAAGGTCTATTTACACTCGGCTATGTTGGATTGTGGGAGACACCTCCTAGCTCAGAAGTAGCAGTGAATTGTGTAATCCAGTCTTTGGCTTCTACCGTTCCAACACCAAGGAGACGTCTTATTTTAACTTGGCGTATTTTTAGAGCCCACAAAAATTGCCTATTTTCATATTCAGGGTGTGGTTTGCCATTTCAGATTCACAATTAATTGTTTCAAATTAACAAGCAATTATGCTCGGCTCGCTTAATTAATTTGTCATTTGCAATTTGTTAAAATGATTTGTGAAAAATAAATAAATGAAAAAAGAAATAAAAGCTGAATATGAGAGAGCGGCGTATTAACAGACCGAAGGGAAAATTGATTGATGCACTGGTAAGCCAGGTCAGACCGTTAACCCTTTGCAAAAAAATGTACAAGTCAGAATTGAAACTCTTACTTTTACACATCAAATGATGTCATATCTATATATAATGGACATACAATTTCACCTCTGTATACTGTGACTCATATGCTTGTGTTTATGAAACGTATACAGGTAAAGTCTGTAGGTTCCTTATTCCATTATTATTATTATTATTATTATTACTGTAAAATGTAAATAATGTAGGAAAGACAAGTACCGTTATTTTTCACTGTTGAAAAAATGTGGCTCTGGTATATCCAACAATTGGCTTAAATGAAGAATTTTGTTTTATTTTGAAAAAAATCAGTCAATAAAGAGTTGTTGGTTGACGGCTACATAATTGTTTTATTTACATGCTCATATTGAGGTTGCATTTAATGCAATCAACAGCCTTGCATGTCACATTATTACAAAATTTATTTCAATGTAACACACAAGGGGACCATTGTTTGAACCATATTTATGAAACTTTGACAAAGTTTATGTATTTTTGATGAACAAAACATTGTTCTTAATTTGCAAACAACATTTCTCGTTCATTATATCTTTATATATATTCATAATTAAGTAATTATTTTTAAGTAATTACTATAAATATAAGAAGCAATTTTAACAAACAAAAATTTGATTGTAGTAAACGGCATTGAAATATAAAAATATATTTATTAATTAATTTATTTACTTTTAACAAAAATAAATAGACATTTGTATGAATAATGATAAATAAGTGTAAAGTACGTTTAGGCGTATCGTTGAATTAATTTTGCCAGATTTTTGTATTTAATATGTGTTTTGATATGTATATAACACATTTTCAATACATATGCTGCTTAGGGAACATTTCTTTGAAGTAATGTTTTTTTAGTAAAATGGAAATAATTAAATAAGTAGGAGGATAATTATATTAATGAAATTAATGACAAGTATGTATACCTGTTGTGCCACGGGATCGAGTATATTTTCGATGGTTTTTGTATGAAAGACAGGCATTTTTACACTTTTTTGTTTAACGAACTGTCGGACAAGTGATGAGTAATAAATACAAAAGAAAAGAAAATGAAACGTAAAAAAATCTATGTACGGTTAAGAACGTAGCACAAAAAAAGCGTCAAACATTAACATTCTACAACGGACGAGCACGAACTGCGACGGTAAGTGGCAGGTTTACGACACGAGCTTGGCCACAGTCGTCACAGTCGTCACGGTAGACCCGCCGACGCGTTCTCTTGGCCTTCCAACATTGTTACAGCTTTATTTTCTCGCTCCCCTTATACTTTTCCATTAAAGTTGATGAGAAAAATTTATGACATTTCAACTTGTGGCCTAAAATAAGTACAATGGGCAACAGTATTCTTTACAATTAATTAAAATATTAATTTTTATTGGGAGCCTTTTAGTTACTACAGCCCTGCAGGTGTACAGTAGATCATCCTGCCACCTAGAAATCCTCAGCAAACTTTATAATAACTTCTTCTCAATTGATAATTAAAATCAATTATATATCAGGCAATAAATAATTATTTTAATTCTGTATTGTATTTTATAATACATTTGAATTTTGAGCGTAAATTGAAGCGTAAATTGTATGTTTTATTAACGTAGTCGTAAATTCATTTACTTATGAATGCCTCATTCTATAATAGAGCAAAATTTTAATATTAAAAAATATTATGTACTTTTTTACACAGATAATGTTTACACAAATTTCATTGTATAAAATGCTATTTATAAATGTCCCGCCAAAAGGCTTGCGCCACAGGAGCCTCGCGCCTGCGTCGCTGTAGCCACTCGCGTAGTCCATCATGTAAAAAAACCGCCAAGCGCCATATTGGCCATAGCTTCGTAAATTGCGTCGGTCGCGAAAATGTTAAATTTCGTGGAAAATACAAATTTTCCCTTCTCGCCTCGCCCCACCTCTCAAATATAATAGATGATAAATATAAAATACTTAAATTCATGGAATCGTTATTCCTTGAATTATTTCGAACGAAAATATGCAACTGTTGTGTTTACGTATGAAAAACAATTCATTCGACAGTTTTTTAGAATTAAAATTCGTGGAATTTTAATGCTTTAAAATTTTGCTTATGGCGAAATTGAACATGATAATGATATATTGGTTTGTTCGCACGGCTCGTGCTTGCCAAAACCTGCATCGCGGTTGATCGCGCTAAAAGAGGACGCCATGTTATCTTGCTCGCGCAATTTCGGTGAATCACGATATAGATAATTTTGGATTTAATGAGAAAAGCGTCCTGCAAAAACAGTGGGAGAACGTATATATCTGCAACAATAGATATTTAATACAAATTTATTTACAAACAATACTAAGTTTAATGTAGAAAACTGTAACGTCGATAAGTGCTTAAAAATTTTTAAATTTTTCTGCTATCTAAAAATTTTTAATTTATTTTGAATCTAATATATTCTGTTGGCTATAATTTACAGTTTACAAGTTTAAAAGAATATTCTATTATCTGATATTCCTATTCCTATAAACTGTAATATAATGTTAAAATGTTGTCGGTATATTGTTTAATTTATATTCATGTCCTCTTTTTCTTGTTATTAGGATTACTAGATGTGTTTATGAAGAATTCCCGTGTTCGTCTTATCGGTCCTGTTTGGCAATTTGGTCTAATCGTGTTGTTTCCCGGATGATACGTAGAACTGATCTCACAAATATAGTGCAATTCTTTATTACATGATACAACTCCCCAAAATGGATTTGAATTTGTATCTAAACGGGTTAAAATAGCACAACCATAAGATCGAGAAGGTTGTCCTTCGCCCCATGCAAGATAATTAAAACAATATAGTGGTTCATCTAAAAAACCATTAGTATAATACTATTAATTATATAATGCTTAAAATTATTTAATAATTCGAATATTTTATATATATTGAATTTTAAATTGTATATGAACTGCATATGAGTGGTTTTATTGCAGTTTGAAATCAATTATTAAGGTTTTAGTTACTTTTCAACTAGTTTGAAAAAAACAGATTTCTGCTAATAATTTTAGTTGTACCTATTAGACCATACCTATTAATATGCATCTATTACTAATTATATTCAGAAGATTTTTTAGAATCTTATCTATTAGTATTTACATGGTTCATGTCCATAAATTTTATTTAAATATATTAGTTTTTATATGCTTCAACAGGAATGTATAAATCAAAACCGGTAATGGCCTTTATAATCTATAATATCTGATATTAATTTGCATTAGACAATAGGTATACGTATTAACAGATATCAAATGTACATAAAAATGTATAGTGTCAAATTAATTGAGGAAGCGTATAAATATACATTTTTGGAATATTAAAAAAATATGTATTTTCCAAGAATATAATGGAAACATTTTTATAGACTACATATGAAATATGATACGTTAGTTATTTAGTCCCAATTGCTGCAATTTTATTCTATTGTACAATAGAACTTTTGACGATGAAATATTTGCAATTTCTTATATATATATATGTAATTTAGTAATTTTTGAAGAAGTTATCTCAATGATCATTGACTATTGAAATAATTATTTACACATTTCTTCCCATTTTGTGAAAACAATAAGAAAAAAAATATTATTGCATCGTAATAGTTATTTATTAGTATTCATGAAACAAAACTCTTAATCTGTTTAAAAACTAATCAGAAAACTCACTGCATTCATTTTTCCATATCTTTTCTTCTTTTTCACCGCTTAAACCAATATAGAAAGTCGTGTTATCACCAATAATTGCTGCCAGATGATTTGTTCTGATCTCACTTGCAATATGAGCAAGAGATCCGTTTAGATTTTGACAACTTTTACGAGCATCTGTGTAATTACGTTTATCATCCGAAACCATAAATAAGCCCGTTTTTGGGACACATGACAAAGTTCGGTTTCCTATTAATATAGAAAGTCAATATTAAGGTTTAGTGACATCATACAAAGAAAAGAATAATTTAACGATAACATAAAGTACATACTAATCATATTTTAAACTGTTAAAATATATTTCTAGTATATTTCACGAAATAATTACTTTGTAACATAACTTAATTGAAATTAGTTATTGTTTAATTACCTTCTAGCCAAATCTTTTTATGGAAAACACTGTAATATGCGAAACCTCTAACTTTAGCTAGATTTGTAAAATTATTAATTTCTGGACATATCAGAAGAACACAATTAGCGTTGAATGGATCATCAGGAGAGTCATAAAAAGTAGCTTCAAAAAGAAAATTGTTGATCATGGTATCAATTTTTCAAGCATTTTATATTTTTGGCACATAACTTCAATTTGACCCAAAGAATTATATATGCAGTAAAATATAGTTTGATGATAAATAAATGTTCAAATTGTGATAGCAATTGATTTGTTTACCTTTAGAGGAATCATATTGTCCAAAATTAAACGCTAAAGCTCTTTTCTCAATCGCAAACTGTTTGCACTTTTGTAAATTAGCTACCACTTTCCTTGACAATACAGGCATTTTTGAATAAAAGTCAGTTTTCACCAATTTATAATTCAAAGGTTTTTCTTTGAACTTGTTGCAAAATTGAGATAAAGTTGATGTAAATATCATTATTTGAATCAAAACTGTAAAATAAAATAACAGATAATAAGTGAATAGCAGATAAGCTTAATTTGATCTTACAAATTTTTGTTATTAAATATTAATACGTTTAAATACCAAACAACATATATAATTAATAAACTTATCGATTATTAATCTTACCTAAAGTATAATTTCTTTCCATCGTGGTTGAATTTCTGCAGTTAAAGTGCTTAAAACAGTAGAACATACAAATTGATTAAAAAGATTGCATAAAAAGTACACGTACAAATATCATGGAGGCAGGATACGTCAAATTTTCATGCGTAGTTAATTAATCGGATCTGTTGCACAACAATCGTGCTATTCGCATGTAACAGTGGGTTACATGTAGAAATGATACAATTTAATTCTTAACGCAAAAAATAACTCGACAATTCACATAATAAAAATTTATTTAAAACTTTTTAAATACATTTCCATATTGTCATAATAATAATAATCAATATAATTATTTTTTACAATTATATTTTATCTTCTACAAAAATATAGTTTTATATTAGAGCCATGCGAGTAACAATTTTTCTATCGAATAGAACGTCCAGTAATTTAAAATACAATGAAAAACACAAAAGAAAAATACAAAATAATTAATTTTATTTTGTGCAATATCGTGTTTCAATTCATACTAATTCTTAACGCAATGTAGTGTTTTAGATAAGCTTATGCATTTTCCATCGTTTTTTATACACTGGGCATATGATAAATATGAAATTACATTGAGAAAATGTCATTTATTTCAATATAATTTCTATCATTTCTTGCGAATGTACTATTGTAGCATTCACAATATCACACTTAGATTTTCATTTAATTCTACAACTTCTGAATATTATTTGAAAAAATATTTAAGATATGCATTTTTCATTGCAATATTTAGAAACAAATTTAGTTTTAACGATAAAGAATAAGTAATTTTCAATGTCCATTTTGTAATTATTATTTTCTGTACATTTAACTTTATATTTGCATTACGAACACATATTTTAAGCGTCATTATTTTTAAAGGTACTTTTTTTTAATAAAAATTAAAATTTCTATACTTAACAGTACACACGGTTTAAACGTATCGCATTATTTAATTTCTTCTTTTTAATTATATTAATATTAAAATATAAATCTGATTAACAAAAATTTATGACTTTAACAATGTATCTAGAGCTTTGGTAACTTCAGCAAATACTTCGTCAACGCTGCTTTCCGCATTAATCTGTAAAATTAAATATAAATTAAATCTTTGCATTAAAGGATATATTACATGCAACATTTTGAAAAAGATACACTTAATTTGATTTATCTAATTTACCTTTATAACTTTATCTTTGTAATGCTCGACAATTTTTGAATTTTTTTCGTTGAATATTTCAATTCTTTTGTTAATGGTTTCTTCATTGTCATCAGCTCGTTGAGAAACAGCTGCACGTCCCATTAATCTCGATAGTAGAGTTTCATTTTTAACGTCAAAAAAAATTATCAAGTCCACAGGACACACCTAAAAATAAGCGTTACAATTTTAAAGACAGAAAAATTAGTGTTAAAGGAAATTAATGAGAAAAATAATGAATGAAAATTGAAATGCTTAGTATAATAACTATAATAGCCTTCATAGAATAATATGAAATAATTGACTCCAAATTTTACCCAGATTATAATTTCTAAGAGGGTAAAATAAGCCGAATGTATGATAATAACATTAAATTAATGACTTGAGATTATTTTCGACGAATTTTCAAATTTTATTAAAAGAAAAAGACGCGATTTATTTAGATTATTTTAGCTACACGTGACACGCGTGGTTCAATAAGGTAAACAGTTTCGCAAAATTCATATTTAAACAAAAATGTTATGAAATACTAACATCTTTTTCAAATTGAATGCCTTGATCTAATTCTCGAGGATAACCATCAATCAAAAATCCACTTGACGTAGAACCCTCAGCTTTGGCTTTCTCCATTCTTTCTCTTATAAGTCGTAGAACAATTTCCTGAATTAAAAAGGTAATCAAGATTATAACTGTAATATATATTTATTTTACAAATATAAATGACGTGTTGGGTTTGCTTTCAATATTTTTCATGTCAATTTAATTATTAAATTTAGTATCTTATAAAAATTGTACAATTAAATGCAAATGCTACATAAGTACCAAGATATATAAGGCAACATTCGGTAAATTCAACAAAATTTAATTTAATCCGTGTATTACACGTTGTCATTATTATCACAAAATAATATTAGCACCAGTCAGCACATCAAAGATGCGCTAGATAATATGACAGATAAAGTTATTTAGGGAACCTTTGTAGAATTTACATAAGTATTCAAATTGAATTTATTTAACTTTATCATTATATTATTGTAGCTATTAAATTATATATTTTTCTTTGGTAACACGATAAGATAATGATATATAACATTATCAAAAGAAAAAAAGATATTAATTGATAATTTTAATCCTTTTTAATAATTTGTTTAAAATTTGACCCAAATATTTACCGTGGAAACGAATAATCCTTTTGACATAAGTTCTTGAAGGGAAGCTCCTAGCGGACTTCCGCTTGCTACCTCTTCTCGAAGAAGATCACCACTACTGATATGGTAGAAGCCATATTTTTCAATCATTCGATTACACTGTGTACCTTTACCACAACCAGGGCCCCCAATAATCCAAACAGTCTTCATTGCTGTTCCTTTTTGAAGTTTCTTGTTCTCTAGAAATTATGTAAGAGTAAACTTTAAAACATCGTAATGTTTCATAATGCAGATGTGTTATAAATGAATTCACGAGACAAACAATTCTGAGATTGTTTAAAGATAGGTGTTCAAAGATGTGAATTTAAAATTATATCTTCTAAATGTTCGTTTTTCTTATATAATATATGACACAGTGCAATTAAACATTCATCTGATTGCAATTGTTTTAATATCAAAATAAACTTTATAGAAATTAAGAATTATTTCTAATATCTTTTATACATTAAACAAAAGAAAACAAAAAACTCAAATAAATTTGTGTACAAACAGGTTGAGTGTTGTCACGCATTATTATTTGAAACTTTAAAAGTATTACGACTGCAGACATTTTACACATAATTTATTTTGATCTGAAATAATATTTTTACTAAAAAGACTCAGTAAAATAGCTTTGCTTAAATCTTAGCAGATATTTATTACTAGTTTTCAAACCTTCTTAAAATACTTAAGAAATTAATGTTCCCTTTGCCAGAAGAAAACATTTTTTAGAAAAAAGATTTTTTATTTGTTAATTTTGATAGCATTAATTATTAATCCATTCATATTCATATATTTAGAAAGCCATTAATTATTTAATCACAATTCATTGTATTATATATTGTATTTCATAAAGAATTTATCTGTTAAATTTTGCCAGTGAAACATTTAACATCTGCCAAATTCTTAGCTATTTTTCCAATTACTTTTATATGATGCAATGTTTTCATCATAGCATTTTCATACACACAAGTTTACCTTTATCTTATAAATCACGTTTTTATAATGCACATATAAAATACTTTTTAATGAATAATTGTATAATTACAATTACATAATTTATATATAAATATCTATAAATCATTCTTGTTTGCTTTAGTAATTATTATTTGACATGTAAAAATAATACTAAATAATTATGTCATTTCTTCAAGAAGTATCTGATACGATGAATAAAAAGGTACTGATTTTTTTGTAATAGAATGGTTGTAAAATTAGACTTTAGAACAGCACCTTTAAATCTCTACCAAAAGTTCAAATGATGTGTACAGAAATTCTAAAGTCAAAATGCCCATTTAGATTTATTGCTTTATTTTATGAATAAATATTTGAGGGACAACAGTCACAAAATAATATTGAGTTAAAACAACACATTACATTCATGTTAATTTTAAAATTAATCACGTCACTCGGTAAAAATAAAAGAAATTTGTTACTTCAAATAAAATTTCAGATTCTCAACAAAGTAACAATAAATTAAGGTTAATCATTAAAACCTTACCATTTTTAATTAAAAGCTTAAATTTCTTTTTTATTAATAACAAAGGGATTCTTTTTTAATTGACAGGTTTTGTTTGTTTGTTTATTCGTCTTTTTTTAGTTTCCGTAAACCACATATAGTAAACAAAAATATGAACATAGTTTCAGTAGATGTTTTCCTTCTAATGTTTTAAAGTGGAAAATCAATCATCATTGGTCACATCACGCGCATGTGCATATTTATGATTTATGAATTCTCATGGACGAAAAAAAGAGAAGTTCGTTGCAGCTATTTCAACCTTGAACTTACGGTTATTTGAATTCGACCGACCAACTACTAATAACAAGAGCAATAATTTTGTACCAGAAACCATAAATCATTTATGTGGACTGCGACAAGTTTATTTTCCCGCCAATATGAATATTTAAAAACACTTACGTAAAAGCGCGAGGTTTATCAGTGATAACACAAGTGAAGCACAGATTCCACGAATAGGCCAACCAATAACAACGCGGAAGAGTCGCGTCGTACTAAATCTAATTCAGCCGTGTGCTTTTGGCGATCAAGTCGCGAATCACGTGTCATGTCATGCGCGCCTGGGTCGGGCAACTAGATAGGAGCTCGAACGTTACGCCTGTTCGACTCGTGACTTTGTTTGCTTTTGTCACTTTTGACGACCTCTTTTTTTTATTTCTTTGAAGAAACAAATTCTCTTTTCTATTATCATTGTTTTTTTTTTTTTGACAACGTTACTTGTTATTAACGTTAATAAGTCAATTAGAAATAAATTGTATCTTTACTTACTACCATTTATTTGGGGTTATTTTTTACCTTACAATAACAAAAACATCTTTAGAATAAAAGCATTACAAAATAAACAAGGAATTGAATAGTTACAAGAAGAATTAAAAGAAGTCTGGAATCTTTAAAACGATTCTTTTTTAGAATTGTATTGTAAAATTAAGAAGCTTGGAGTAATTATTATTAAGTCACGGGTTTCTTTGAAAATCTTTGAAAGTACACGTTTATTATGATTAAATTTAAATTTAATGATAATTCGATATTTACTTAAATTCAATTAAAATATCTTTCCCTGGTTATAGTTTGGATACGAAATCAGTTAAATTTTTTTACAAATATTGGCTAATAAGGTATATTGGTAATATACTGTTACTATAATGTTAAAAATATAGTTTTAATTTATTCAAAAAAATAAGTAAACAATAATGTTATAATTATAAAATTTACATTTTATTTATTTCACATTCACTATATAAAACAATTTATTCTTTTCCAACTACACTTATATTAACATGTCATAAAAATGATCAAATAACATATACACGCATTTTGTATTAAATCTTTTCTTGCAACTAAAACAATTTAACAAAACTTGATCTACGTTTATGCACATGGCAATTATTTACAACGACGATTGCACACTATTTTACACACTGCTTTAATAACTATCAAACAATAAAAAATTAATTATAATCTACACTTCAACAAATATTTGAGTATACCTAACTATCAGGTTTTCCATTTCATGCCAAATTAATTGACTAAGGATATATCGCTTGATATTGCTCGTTTCATAGTTATCTCTTTAATCAGTAGTAAATACACATCATTAAAATAATAGAAAATAACTAAGTACTAGTATTATATGTAAAAAATTTTTTTTTTGTCGTTTTCCATATTGTATCAAATTTAAAGTTTAAATTCATTACTGATCTACTGCTATATACTACATTATTACCAAAATATTTAATCAATCCAGATTAAAGTTTGATACACGAATAGATAATTATTGATATATGTTCACATTTAGTATGAATATAACTTAGTTGAAACTGTACCACTTATCAAGATTTAAAAAGAGAGGAAACTCTATGTATTTGAAAATAAAAAATTATAAAGTAATTATGACTTCAGGACCTTGCCAATAATCTTAATCTCAATACGATTAATGTATTATTATATTCATAATATTGTATAAGTAATAAAAATAAAGCATTCATTATCTGTCCATTAGAAAAACTAAATACTAAGTTATGTAAATGTAAATTAATCGCATTAAGACATATTATTATTTTCGCAAGAATCCGTCCATTTATTAGTATTGTCAATATCGCTGAACTAGGAGAATTTCCTTCGAAGGGAATGTCGTGTTTAATGGGCTGTGACACGATCTAACCGATCGAGTGTCGACCATTATATGAAAGACATTAGTGAGCTAAAATTGCTAAAGTATTCAAATGAATACAATATTATCAAAAATTAATAAACAAACAAAGTACTTTAGTTTAACATTATCGACACTTAGAAACTATTCATAACAATACACGCTAAGTCAAAAGGATATTTCAATGAATAATTATAGGACACAAAGTGCGTTACTCAATTAGTATTTCGGTTTATATTATAATATATACATATTGATTATGTATCTATTACGAAAAATCATGGTACGAATATAAAATGTAATTTAAGAATAATTCAATTTATTGAAATGTCCTTTATTAAATGATTGATCATTTTACGCGTATCATCGTTTTAAATTCTATGACATCGCATTATTCGTTCTTTACAAAAGCTATTTAATAACTTAAACGTATGTAATAAAATTTGTGCAAGTTTACAATAAGTCTTTGATAACGCCAAGCTATACCATTATAGTAAATTGTGCAGATGCAAACAATAATTTGATGTACAACTTCAGCTATTTAAAACGTTTAATACTTTCTTAATTGTTTATGTACAAACATTGTTTTCATTTATAGATTATTAATGAAGCTTATAAATCTTTGAGATAAACACTAAATATATAGTTTTGATCATACGACAATTGAACGATTCTGAAAGTATGTCGTAAAAATGGCCATTTAACATATTTTATGAGTATATACAGTGACAAAAAATAATACAATGAAACTTTCCTACCAGTTTTTTTTCTTTCTTTTTTTTTTTTTTCTTGCAGCTTGTGCAATTAATTTTATGATATTAAGAAACAAAATTTCTAATTCGCAGATACTGTTTTAATTTATTTGTTTCGTGAAAACAAAGGGATTTTCGTGAAGACAGGTTTGCTGTCGTAAACCTTGTTAAAAAAGTTACGATTAGTAAAATATTGACATATATTTAAGAAATTTACATTTATTTATATTTTTATTAGAAAAAGAAACAAACATAAGCATGTTTCTTTATTAGATTTTCATATGGAATTCAACAAGTTAGTTAAAATGAATGTCAAATTAATATATGCGACGTATGATATATGAATGAAATCACTTTAGGACCATAAGACAAAAATAATAAGTATCAATATAACAGTTGTTATATATAAATAATACGTAATTAAACTGAAACGTAATATGTTTATAATTATTTTTATAATACTGTAGGTGAATGCTGATCTCTGTTATGGTCCTAAATTTAGTGGACAGTTCATTTTTTTTTTCTTCATGTATACCTTTTATATATATATGTGTAATTACAATGTTGCTAAAATTCTTGTGAATCCCACACAAGCTGCAACAAATGTTTGTCCAATGCCCCACAAAAGGGCATATAATGGTTGCATTTGATAACTAGAAGCCCGATAGACAAACGCTACGGCAGCTGAACTAAGCACACCAGAAGTGAGTGGTAATATCACGCCCATTATAAAAATTAATAAACTTAAAAACCTATAAAGAAAAAAGTTTTAACTATTATTATTACAGTTAATAATTACAACTTTAAAGTATTAAGGTTTAAAATATTAAAATTTGTAAACAGCTTTTCTTAATTGAACATTTTTTCACATAATTTGTTTATATATGATTCAATAATTTCAGTTATATATTACAGATATATGAAACAAAACTATTAGTACAGCAATCTGACAACAATAAATTTATTTATTATTTTTTGCTGCAAAATTTAAAATGTACATAGAAAGTAATTTAAGCTTGAATTTAGTTTTTAAACTATAAATATCTAATAAATTCTAAATACGATGTTATACACTTTATAACAAATGTTATTTTAATGACAATAAAGTTTAAACTTACTTTCCATATTTATGTTTTCGTAAAGTGGCAAAGCAGATAGCTGCTGCCACAGTGTGGACAAAGATTGATGAAAATAATGCCCAGAGAAATATTTGATACCACATTTCTGCAAAAGTAACAATAATAATATTATTAATTTTGATTCAAATAATGATGTTAATAATTCAGACTAATGTAATAATAATAATATTAAGTAATTCAAACATTCAGCTTCTGTTAAATTTTATTACAAATTCATTAAAATCAATGAATTAAGTTAAGAAAAGAAGAATCTACATAATCAGTTAATGTTTGTAATAAATTACATACCAGGAAATGATCTCAGTTTTTCAGTCATGATCAATGATTTTATGATTAAGGCAGGTAGAAACTGAAATTATATAATAACTTATTATTCCAAGTACTAATGTGCCCTACACAATGCACTCAAAGCTCATTTAAGTTTCTATCATTAAAATTGTTTGATGACTTAAAGCATTGCTTTCCTGCTATTTAAATTGTCACTGAATAACCAGATAGAACTAGTTATTTTAAAAGATGGAAGATTTCTTGACCAGTAAAAAGTATTCACAAACGCGGTTAATTTAAAATTTTACTTTTACTGAAGTAAAATATTTTTAGTAGCTAATAGTATTAGAATTTTCATTTCGTCTTAGATTCAAACTTTAAATGAGATTTCCAATACAAGACATATATGAGTTTTGAGTGTGCAAATCATAATTATATTTATATTTATATAATTATATAAATTATAATTATAAATATGGACAAAAAATCATATTGTACATATAGTTTGCTAGATATACAAAGTACCTAAAAATACAGTTACACAGTTCAGTTGTGAGGTAGTGAAGTAGTAATTGGATAGTGTACGTTGAATCATTAGAATATTTTAAATGTTATTAAAAAAATTAAATATTTTAACATATTTATATAATTAGAGATATATAATAATAGTATATATCTATTATATAATAATTCAATATTAGTTTCTAAATTCATTTATGACATTTTAAACAATTTCGCTGGATTATTTTTTACAGATAAGTAATTAAATTGATTTGATCAAAAAGAAACTATATTATGAGATAAAGAATGTATACCAGCAAAAGATGTTGATGATATATAGAACATGTGTTCCATAATGTGATATGAGATATATGGTTGATTGCCCGGTACCATAAATACCAATTATTTTGAAAACTACATCTTCATAATCCACATTATCATTCGATTTTCAGCTCCAAATATGTTTCATACAGTTATCTATAAAAAATGAAAAATCTTACATTATGATAATATTACGTTGGCCTATAAATAATTCTTTTAATGTCATAAAATTTAGATTTTGTTTTAGAATGTAATAGAAATTTATATTATAAACCCTACAAATTGAACATTGTTTAGAATTCATATTAGGGGGGGTTTCCAAACTTTTTTTCTATAATTGACCAAAATCTTAATAAGTGTTAAACTAACTGAACAAATATATAAGTTTATTCTTCACAATATGAAATAGTAACTTTACATTTTATTCCATAGAAACACAGAATTACTTACAAAACTAAAGTTGATTTCATTATTATAATAGTGACTAATTTGGAATTCAAATTTGTACACAGTTTTATATTTGCGAAAGATTAATAAAATGAAAAGATGGAATAGCAGGTGGAAACTCACATATAATTGCAAATAACTTGTTGGCGAGTTTGTCTGTTAACCTCTTAGAGCTCGTCATTGTTCCTGTCGCATAACGAAGTACATTTACAGAAAGAAAATGACAATACACATACACATGTATGGAATCGACTTATTCATTAATATGAAACTGTATAAAAATTAGATACTGTGCAGTAATAACTGATAAAGCTTTTGATGAGTTCATGACACCGCACAACCGCTGTGGTGTGGTTAATGGTGAATACATACGTATATGTGTATTACCAATGTATATCTAGCCTTATATTAAAAGCGGCGGTTAATTTGAATCGGTTTATTTCTTTTATGTTTGTTATTTTCATAATTATAATTCTTTGAAGAACAAGGTAAATTGAAAATAACAATTAGGTAGAAAGTATATATCTCCAAACAGTTGTATATCTCTAAATAGTAGAATTTAAACGAATTTAAATTCCTTTAAAACTGATGACAAACATTCAGTTATATCAATGTTAAATAACTTTCTGGATTGAGAAAATGTGGTACATTAATTGACATAAATTAATTCACGTATACTTTGAAAGAGATCACCTTAGTGTCTCAATGACATTTTTAAATTGCCCTAATTATTTTCTGTCTTAATTACTTTTTTAATTAACTTATTACCTAATTATTATTTATATAATAATTTTTATTATTGCATACTTTGTCACTCAAGACATCTGCATGTACTAAGCTAATTTTTAAATTAAAATTTTTGCAAATAAATCCATAGATTCTTTAAGGATGGTAGTCCTTTAAAAGTAATAAAATATAGGTTGTCCTTTTATGGAAATTTTATTTTGAAAACCAGATAGTTTATTAACTCCATTATTTGATCAATTGTTTGATTATTTTTATATAACATATAACACATGCCATGGTAAGGACAGTTTTTCATGCTGGTTATAGAAAAGTAGCCAATTATAGTCCAAATCAATAATTATTACTAACCTAACATAATAATAAACCACTTTTTATTGCATTTAAAAAAAACTTGAAAAACTATACTTTTTTTGCACTTGTTACAATGTACACATACACATTGAAAAGTACAGAGTATTAATTTATAATATTTTTGTAATAATAGATTGACAATGAAAATAAATAATATATTTCTAATGTTGTTTCTAAACAAAATAATTTATTCTCAAACAAGATGAAATAATTTTACTCTCCACATTTTCTTGAAAAAACTTATTATATATATACATTTATACACGTTTACTAAATAAATCACATTGATGCTGACTTTTGATGAAAAGCATCCCGAAATGGGGGTAAATTTAATAATCTGGCTACTCCTAGAAGAACTGAACCTAGAAAACAGAAAATAGGCATATTATATATTAGCCTATATGGGTGATAATAGAATTTTGTAAAGTAACAAAATAACTTGCCACTTGCAATGCTGAACATCGTATATTTGCCTACGGTTGATTTGTTGTTTTTTCGTGCATGGTATGTTATATACAAGCCAGCACCAATTAAACCACAACCACTTGTAATTCTGCAGGCTAAACAGTCACGATTTCTATTTGTTATTACACTTGTGTTCATTGCTTCACCATTAGTGTCACTTTTCTTTATATTCTTTGCATCATACAACATCATTTTCGTATCCTAATGTCAATAATATATCGTTCTTACAAAAATAATATCTAACGTTTGAATATAAAGGTTAGAATTTGGGCAATCTGATTTTTCTGATAATGGATACTCTGACTGTCTAGGGAATTTCGAAGTAAATCATAAAATATGTTGTTATCCTTACATCTCTAGGTATTAAGGGCAAGTATAAGACCTGCAGTCACGGAGTTAGTGTGTTTTATAATCAAAATTTAATTAATTTATATTTTATAATCTACGGACCAGAGCGCTATTCTATGGACACGGGAGTATAATTTGATTCACAAAAATATACGTATTGTTGAATATTCTCAACGTATTTTGGAAAGTGCTGCTTCCTTTCGAGCAGACGACAAAAAAATCGC
>JABFPN010002094.1:0-24150 GCA_022817305.1 Leptoteleia sp. ZL-2020
AGAATATTTTTTTTAGTTACTTCAACCAAAATTATTTGTTATTGAAACAATAATTTGGTTATTTTAACTAAAGATTTTGGTCAGCTAAAAAAGAACCAAATTTTGGTTAACATTTTTCTCCGTGTATAATGTTCACGATATATGTTGGTGGTATAAAACCACAGTGAACATCCTATAGCGTGTTCGAATGTGATTGTCAGAAATTATTGTTTTTCTTTCTTTCAAGTTATCATTAATTGAGAAAGGGGATAGGCAAAAGCTCACAATATGTACATTGAGAAAAATTGGGATACCTTGCAAGTAACTAGAAATTTTAACTTAACTGGGAAATAAATATACATATGCCCGGCATTCCACTCATATACGGAACCTTGTCAGAGTGTATGGTCGGGCCCCGATCGGGAAACTAAATATCCGGCTAGGATCATATTTCAGTCCAGTTTTAAAATTTACTAGGGTAATTGGGTGTCGATAATAATCCAGTTGGAAAAGAAGATATATAAAATAACACCTCTTTGAAAAAAATACAAATTATATAAAAAATATTCGTTATTTTACATATATATATTTACATGCGTCGTAGTATTAGATGAAATATTATTTAACGATATTAAATTCATATTTCGTATTCTTTTACATTTGAGGCTATAATAATTAATCGTTACAAAAATAACAATGATACCTCTCTAAAAGAATGAATAACATCAATCCTATTAAAACTTTTCAACTTTAACGTTCATTGATGGTTGAAAATACGTTTAATGAAGACTATATTGACTGTGGGCAATAGTGGATGGTGGTTGAAGTTGGGTTCTGTTTTTCTTAGGATCATCGCGCGGGACTAACTCGCGAATTGACATAATTACAGCCAGTTTAGCCAACAAACTCTTGCAGTAGTTGTACAAAGTTTCCGTTCGTTCGAATTCAGATTAACTGTTGATAATTAGTTTGATTTAATGTTCCCAAAAGTGGGAAGTCTCAGTGGAGTAGCCGGGCCCGGCGTAAAGTTATATTGCGATATTCGGAGGGAAAGAATGGTCGATTGGTGGAAGTTTTGTCGGATGGATAATCCCGAGCAAGATCCCGTCGAAAGTTTGAGTAGAAGATTCGCGGACAATACGTACTCGATGGCTGGATATGGCATACAATTTTCAGGATACTCGTGGCTCGAATGTCAAACCGAGCGCGCACGAGCGCGAGCAGCATTGGACGTGCGTCTACGTGTAGGTGACGACAGGCGTACCATATTGGCTGTACATAGTCGCTCGAGTATTCCATATTTTGCGCGCTTGACCGACTGGAAGATAGGAATCGGCCGACCGGAAGATTCGACAAAGGTGCCTTATTGGCTGACGCTACTTTTCTTTCCCGATCGCGTGTTCTCGACATTACATCATATATATTAGATGAAAGAGAAATACATGTCTCTCTTTATTGGCATTTATTTTCAGTTCCAACAGAGCTCGCGCACGGTATAAGAATTTCATCCTTCCCTCCACCATTCACTCACCCTTGATATTATTTGTCGACTCTATAAAATCACTCGACAATTGCAGCTCGAACGATTTAATATGTATTTCTGCGGTTATTTCTCTCGTTTGACTTTACAAGCACTGCAGCTTGACAATCTTCATCCCTGCACTTCCCAGCGTTTCTTATTTAAATATTTTCTATTATTCACCCTTGAGGATTCCGCCGCTTTTAATTTGGCAAAAATGATCGCCAAATCGGTCTTCCCTTGTCTGGTGGTATATTTTATTCAATGTTACAGCATTACGGCATTATTTCCGTTTGATCGTTTCAATGTTATTCGGGTCAATGTTTACAACATAAGTGGAGGTAAATTACATTAATTTGTTTCTAGATAGCGAAATATTTATAATTATCAATCGAAGCGATGAATGCGGATTGCTCGTTTAACCACAGCAAACATTCGTTAGTTAATTTAAATTGTATAGTTTTGTTGCTTAAATACGTTTACCTAACGATTATTGATCCAAAAACAAAAGACCAACAGTGCTCTAAATTTGTAAATATTTTGCACATACTTATAGCACTAATATGTGTATTTAAAATTATCAATTAAATGATTAATTAAAAAATGCAATAATACACGATATATACTATTATTCCTTTTCAGTACTTATTTAAATAAATGATATTTCTGAATTGTATTTGACATATTCATATTTAATACGAATATAACGAGCAAATTGACCTTGTAAAATTTGTTATTAGTTTTAATTTTAATGTAAAATATACCGTAAAATATACTCTGTTTTACAAACGAAATTTCCACAAATTCGTATTAAGCTTAAACAATATCATATTGTTCAACCAGATTTTCCTTTCAGCATAAATTTCAATTTGCAGGAGAATATGTTGAAGAATAATTTTTACGTAAACTACTTATATTTTAAAATTTCAGGTTAATTAATTTAATAAAACGTGCTTTTTATCGCGAATACTTTTTATCCTTTTGGCAACTTTAGCACAATTTAGAGGCAAAGTACGTCAATGAATGTACGGCGAGTATGAAGGTCGTGGTTAAGGGTCGCGAAGTAACACACCGCTCATGTTACGGACGACGCTTACAGAGACTGTATATGTATAGACGTAAACGATCCCGCAGGTGGACCATCTATTATTTATTTACTTACTTCGCGCGACCGAGAGTCTCTAGTATAAAAATACTACGGCAGCTGGTTGTAGTCGTTACTACGTGCTTGTCTTGCGTAATGTACATTTAACCATAGCACGGTAAAGCAAAATAGATAACTCAGTGTACTACCATTATAGCCATTAGACTTTCTGACTGCGAACGAGACATTTTACTTCCAATTATATATTTACAAAGTGTCTCTATCATCATTGAATACAATGTCTTTATTATTTTGCATTATATATAAGCTGTCTCGAAGTCAGTATCTTGAAACTTTTTGCCGATAAATTAATTTCAAAGTTTATGAGATGTTTAATAAAGTACGCAACTTAATTTAGAAAGCTGAGTTCCTATACATAATGCAAATCGTTCGTAAATTGCACTATCAGTTTTATAATTATCGAAAGTATTATCGGCAGAAAAATGCAAATTAAACAATTTCAAACTTAGATTATGAAATTTATTTTATTTGCAGTAAAAAGTAATTTGATTGTATCGCAGAAATGGAGAACTATTGCAATTATATTTTGTTTGCTATTAAAATTGTAATTTTCTATTTTATTTGAATGCTCAGTGCTGGTACAACTTTATTAGAATCAGTTAATATTTTATTATTGTTGAATTAGTTTTAATTTATTTTAAATGAAAGCAGATAAACATTAAAAACAAGTTATGGATCACAAAATCCCTCTATAACTTGTTATTGCAATGAAGGTAAACAGAGATACGTGTGTACATTTATATATTGCTAGTAGAACGAACCCTCGTATGAGTAGACACGTAATGAACAATATATATGCATATATATCTCTCTCGGCATTAAAACGAAATTTTAAAATTTATATTCAAAAAAGTTATGCTTCAATATACTTCCTACCTTTGTCTGCGTTAATGTTTCTAGATATGGCTATATTTTTCTGACGAATTAAAATTATAAATGAATTATACACTGGCTGCTTTTTATATTAAAAAACCCTGAAAATCAACAGTTAAAAATATTGAAGTGTTGCTTCGAAATTTTATAAAAAAAATTGAATTGAATAAATAACAGAATACAACGCACGTCAATCATATTGAAATACCTCCACATCAATCACAATAAATATAAAAAATAAAACCGTAAGCAATATATAAAATAGCATTCATAAAGATTCAAAATTACGATTTATTTGTACTCGCGTATTTGTTCGCAGTTTCATATTTTCTAACCATTAGCGTGCAATTTTATTACGCGGATAAATTTTGCACTTTTACTATTAAAGCGTAATTTGAATAAATTAATAAAACGCAAGTATATTACATTTTATCGTATCATCTTTGGTATTGTATCCTATCTCAATTACCATAAAACCAGAACATTTTCAAAATTCAATACAACACCGCGCACATAAACTTGAAAGATAACACGCATAACCAAATCCATATACAAGCGACATCGGTTGGCCCGAAGTTAGGTTTTTACTTGATCGGCCAAGTGCAGGTATTCGCTATTGATCACTTACGTGGATCAGGTGATGTTCGCAGACGACCAGGCCGAAATAGAGGTCTCGCATTTGCCTGCATTTACCCCGACCGTCCTTTCGGGGAATGGGCCATCTATTTTTTATTCCCTATCATCAAATAAAGCGGAATCATTTAGCCTATTCCCGAAACTCCGCGAAATTCGTTGCACGATGTAAAAATAAAAGAAGGAAAATCTAATTAAAACAGTTTGCCAAAAGCGTCGCGTCAAAGCGTTCATTTAGAATGTCAATAGGTACCAAATCCCGAAGCCGTTTTTAATACCGCAGTTTTAGCCGGTCACAAACATCCAACTCTACCTGGTAATCGTTTATTTATTTCTCTCTCTCTCTCTCTCTCTCTCTCTCTCTCTCTCTCTCTCTCTCTCTCTCTCTCTCTCTCTCTCTCTCCCTCTCTTTTTTGTCCACCGCAATATTATATTTACACACATATCACTTTTATTGGACTAAATTTTGCAACGACTCGTCCGCCAAAAGCGCTACCGTACTCCATTATTAAGGATTATCCTTGGCAAATTTATTAAACAGCTTATAAACTCGGTCCCTAAAAACAATCCGCGCGACTTTCGCGTGCACCGGCACGAACTAAATCAAACAGCAATCGTCGCTAATCACGAGAGGAAACATTCGTCGCTTAATAACGAGAAGACATTATGATTGCAGTTGTTCGAGGCGACGCACCTAACACGATTATAAAGAGGCACGACGAAATGCGGATAACTCGCAAACTAGCTGCACAAAGCGAAACGTCTTTCTTAGCCGAGCGTTGAGAAGCTTGTTTCTATTAGTGCAAGCACTTACGTGCACTTAAGTCGGTCTCTGGTGTCAAACCGCCGAGTGACGGGACGCCTGCGAGAGGCTTTTTGTCAAATTTCGCCGCCGAACTCGTCATTTTTCACGCCGTCCCGACCGTCCCGACCGTCCCATTCTACCTTGCCCCCCCCCCTCTTTTTGGAACCCTCCCGCACAGCCCCTCTGTAACCGTGCTTGCGCTTACGCGCGTTGCATTCGTGTGCACTCGCGTGTAACCGTGGATAGAGAGAGAGAGCACACGTAAAACTTTGACTAATTGCTGGTACAATTACTGGAATTAGAGGCAATTACCAAAGGTTAATTCGCGGACCGTTACTCTTAATTGGCGAGCGTTAGTAAGTCAGCGTCAAGATGACGCTTCCAATGAATCTAAATGTTGCCACCGACTTCTCATTCGCCGCGCGAAATCTCGACACTCGTTTGACTGATTTTACAAGCGAAAAACACTTTTGCGAGTTCCATCGATGGCTCATGAGCTCTTTTTTTCCCCCCTTTCTTTCTTTCATTTCTTTTCCTCTTTTTTCCTTTCTCGCGGAACGTTGTTATGTGCCGGAATGATTACTTCGACGCTTGAAATTAGTTCAATACAGTGTAATATCGAGCGACTCGGATTTCATTTGAAAAATCACAAACTTTGCGATTGCTAATTAGAAAGCGACGTCGAGAATCAATTTTGAATTAATTTTTAACTCATTCTGCTGTTATGATGGGAATATTCGTAGAAACTTCATTATGGTAATGCCTTTTTTTTACTTGTCATGATAGGACGAGAAATTTCCTTGAATTGAAAATTAATTTGGAATATGAATTTTTAAAATAAAAGCCATTTGCAAATTAACAATTGTTTTAGGTAGAATTTAAGGATCGAATGAAATTTTTTGCTGAAAATCAATTGCATTATAAGTATTCTTGTAGTTAGAAAATAACAATTAAAAAAGAACAATACGTTTGTTTGGCATACATGCTTTTTTTAGTTTACAAGTTATTTTCTCACCTTCAAAATTGTTTTAATATGTAAGCACAATATAGTATCATGAATGTTTAATATTACATATATGGACTGTATAAATTGAACCTTTGATTACTAACAGTAACTTGAAACTATGTATTTAATTAAATTTCAAGTACGGTGCATACAGAGAAAACAATTTAAATATTACTGTGTTGCAACCTTAATGAAAAACTACACTGAGAGAGGAAATACCAATTATTCATAAAAAGTTTGCTAGTTTGGCATTGTACTTGCAGGATATCATTATAAGGTAAACAATGTTGTTAAATAGTGTATTAAAAATTCTAATTTTTTGCATTTTCGTACAATTGAACGAGCAAAAAACAATAAACATTTGTCACATGTTGTAATTCAGTTTACTAAAATTAGAAACTGCTGTTGCAATTGTTACAGAAATTACATGAATAAAACGAGAAATAATGTTTTAATTGCAATAATTGGAGTATTTTATTCCCACGTTGAAAATTCCCACAATAACAATTTAATGTGCCCCATAAGTCAAACTGTGATATATCACCTAACTGGAAAGAAAACCGTGAAATATATATCAAACATTTATTCCCGAAAAGAAACTCTGTGACCCGCTCTACAACTTTTTATTGTGACTAATGGGAGGTCAGCGATAATAATTTATCGCTTTCAACTTTGCTTCTCCCAAAAGAGGGTTAAGTGCAGGTGCATTTATTATTTGAAAACAATTCGCCCGTTCGATGGCCGTTAAAATAATTCGTTAAAATTTCCTAACGATGTCAAGCGTGCTAACACATTTATTTAATTTTATGTTGCAGGTAAGCCTTCAATTCACATTAGCCGCGATAACGGAATATATTAACGTGAGTAAAGCTACTATTAATTTGATTCTTAAATTCGGATTTAATTCCCGTGTTCAATGAGATTATGATTGCCGAAATTGAAACAATAAAAGTGTCACATCTATTAGTTATATCTCGGTCGTAACGAAATGCAACCGCGTCTCGCAAATTTCACGTTTGTTATCTCCTCCTCGCGGATAAGAATAACCGTATTTTTTCGCCGTCTGCGGAGAACAGTTTGGAAAATCAGATATTTTCCCCTCGAAATCTCTCGGGGGCAAATTAAACTCTCGTTTCCTCGAGTTGGGATTCCAATCTTCTTGTGTCCGTTCAAGCCCCCCCCCCCTCTCACCGCCCTGCCACCCCCGCCCTTTGGGAGGAAGCGGTATATGCATACTCCGCTGTGCAACACCTCTTGCCGCCGCAACACAATCGAGCCCGCAATATTGGTAAACATGATATATTGGTCGGAGTTAGCGGAAGGAAGTTAGTTGCGAGTCAAATTACGAATTGACATGCCGGTCGATTTGATTACTACCTATCGGATGGACCACCGCATCCAAATGAACGCGGTTTCTCGGCCACTTCGCGCCACTTGTTCGGCGCCTTCGCCGTAATTTCGTTCGCGCGGTCCGCGCCCGCTAATTTCAATCTCCGTTCGGTTATGTTCATTTGATATCGCGTAAGACGTTCCTCGATTGACCGCCGAAACCACCCCCCGACCCGCGAAACATTATTTCAGCTGCAATTCATTTCAATTATGTTTTCCCGTGCGCGAGGCGAGTTAATGAGGGATCGATACCCGTTACTAATAGGAGGGTCGAGTAGACTGCAAAACATCTGTGCTTTATCTAATTTACTTATTTCCCTGAGAGCATCGACGTAATTCCAATCCCCCGTAAATAGTTCAAAAAGGTCCCTTTCACGACAAACCCACGCCTCGTCTTGCCGCTCTGAAATATATCCTTATATTAGATATTAAACGGCAAAGTTGGCAGCGAAATAATAATAACAATCCTCCGGACGGTACATTTGCAATGTTATATTAAAAAAAGTTGTAATTAAAAGAGGCCATTATTTCGATCAAACGGAAGACGAGGCGAGTTGGTCAATAAACAAAGATGGCAACAATTCATTAAACGTTCGTTTGATAATCGCGCAAATGAATTTCGTCGCGGCGCGGAATCTCAGGGACGGTGTACCGGTTATAAATATTTTCAAGATTCTTCGAATAAGCGGCATAAATCACCGCGTCCGAATAACAAAAGCCGACACTCGGCGCGGCCCCCATAAATTTATAAAAGCCAAAACGAACATATCTCATGATACAATTACTTTTTGGTATACGAAATTTTTCCACGGGCATTCTTCTTTTGGTTAATCTTAATGAAGTCAACGGATGGATGGTAAACAAAGATAAGACAAGGTCCGGGGCGGCACGAGCGGGCGGAGAGAATGGAAGAAACGCGACGGAAAGGAAGAATAGTAAATTGGAATGGTGGAAGAAGAGCTGCATCATTAACGAGCACACTTGCCGGGGCAGTCTGCTATAAAATATTACTATCCGGAGATTTTGCAAAAAGCGAAATTTCACCGGTTTATCGCGAGTTTTATTAACAAGCACTGATATCAGATTTCTGCTTGCAAAGTTTGCACGGGAATGCATTTGCGTGACGGGGCGAAGTGGGGGGGGGGAGGTGGAGGAGGAGGGGATAAATGGCGTTACGCATCATCGATTGCCGCAACGTTCGGAATCGCGCGCGACAAGCGGGTTTAAATTACGCGACGAATAAAGGATTGGCCAGAATTGCGGGCCGCGGGAGCCGGGTCCGACCGGCTCGGCGCTATCATCGAAACCGCCGCGACTCTAACCAATTTCCTCGGGGGATATCCCCGGAAGATGTCTGGGATGTAAGGGACGCGGCGGCGGGGACGGGGGAGGGGGGCTGCGGAACGCGAAGCAGCTTCCAAGGATGTTTACGCTTCTGTTGCATTTTTACGACGATACGCTCGCGCGGCTCGGAAGTTTCGGGGCGGTGGCTGGCGCCTATGATTTATATGCACCGCGCGTAAAAGGAAGTGCATGCAAACAGCGCGCCCTCGCGCACAGCTTAATCCGAGATTGCGTCACGGAGATCTCGGGAGACACGCGCGCGTCACCGCAACGCAGACGAACTTGCGACGAGGCCGAAAGGGAATAGCGGTGCGCGCAAAACCCAAAGAGAAAAGTCGATGCCAGCTGGAGCCGCTAACGGCGGAATAAGTTGGGCCGGGGCGCCCGGGGAACCATTGGCGCGAGACCGCCCCGCCGCCGGCATTGATTTTTGATTCGATTTCCCGCGGGACTCACCTGAATCTTTGATTCCGCCGCCTGACCTAGCCCGCGTCTACCTTTACGCCCAACTACCTGTCCGCCTATCCCGCCGCCTCCACTTCCATATCACTTTTTCTTCCCTACTTGCGATTCGACGTTCGCCGGATACGTCACTCACTTTTTAATCCCCATGAATCGTACATTTTACTTTACGCTCTTGTCGTCTATTTTATATCACGACATTTTTCATGATGTAAAGTGCACGTAAATTATTGCCGCTTGTTCGCGTTGTATATCATTTAGGTTTTTCTAATAAAAGGATATTATGGCGCCGGTAATATATTCTTACATCGCGGGATGTTCTGGAAATATTCCGCCGCCGCGAAATACCGAATTCAATTTAAATTATTGAGGCGCCGCGCGATAAATTAATAAGTTGATACGTCGCTCGGGCCGACGCGCAGCATTTCTTTTCTTTCTTTTATTCGGTCTCTTTTTTCTCCCCACCTAGCCCCTCCCCCAATAAGTATTGTTGTTTGATGCGCGAGCAATGTTGCGGCTTCGCAAACCGCTTTAATCGAATGCCCAAATTTCTGTCTTACCGAGCGTCTAATGGTGCTTGAAACAAGTGTCCAATTTTGCGCAACGTTATCGATCAGTGGCGAAGCATTTGACCTTTGCCTTCCAATGCGAGCCGAACCGCGCCGAAAGATTTATTCGAATCATTAGATAAATCCTAATGGAACAATAATGGCGGCAAGTTGCTAACACGTAATTTGCGAAAACGTAAACGCGCCTGGAACGGCCGGTTTTTGACGCGCAATGTTCCATCCCACGAATTGATTTTCGATTTCAATTGATTTTGAAAACGTACGTGGGCCAAGTGTTAACCAAAGCATACGTATACCTAGCGAAGCTCGCAGCATACTCCGGCGGGGAATGCTCAGTGACCTGTGAAAATGCGAATGCACGAGAGTTCGGCAAACAGCGGCGTCACGTACACACCGGAGAGCTAACGTACCGCCTCGCGCCGCCCGCAGACTTCAGCTTTTGCGATTCCACTCCCTTTCCAATTCCTGCTTTCTTTCCTCCTTCTCAGTCTTTGTCGTTTGGTGAGCCAACTCCGGGAGCCGACTTGCGAAACTTCAAATTGTGTTCAAACTAAATTATGACAATATGCGAGTTGCGTGCGTTTGACGAAATCTCGCCCGCACCGATGATAACGTACACCGTCGTGTTTTCGCGCGCCACCCACCCGACCTTACCGTCGAACGTCGAAAAATGTGCGCGACGTGCCAACCAAATGACGATTGCTGTCGAACTTCCAACCTATGTGGTGTTTCATTTACATTACGCACTCCATTTCGAGGACGGCGATGCGGAAGAATTTTCGATACTCCCCCCTAAGGAGGTATTTGCAACAAACTTGAAAAACTTTGCCCGTTTTTCAAACCAATTACAACAATTGCAGATAACAAGGAATAAATTGTTCCGGGAAGACGTATCCCTTCGATATTACTCCTTTATATGCGGCGCAATACTTTTCCTTACGTTTTTCCACCTCCCAGTTTGCCGCTTCCCAGCGCAAGCTACCCCGATACTCGACGACCTGTGCATCGATCGCGGTATGTCGGATTTGCAAGGAACTTTCGATTCCACCAAATAGAAAATGTTTAACGATTCGAGAATCGTCGGATATCCCAGATGGAGGCTTTACTGCGCGATTCTTTCGCGTCGCTTATTACGCGATTTTCGTGCTTCGGCTGGGTCACGTTGTTTCAAGTTGATTCGCTTCAATTTAAGTGCCGAGGTTTTATTCCCTAAGAAAGTGCCGAACGGTGGAAGCAGCCAGCTGAACTTTGACCGGTTAAATATCCGGTCTCGGCGATATTTCCCGCCGTTTTTCGCCCGGTACGCTGGTGCCAATTTTTTCGCAACCAAATTCCGAACAATTGGAATTACGAAATAAGGGTAGGGGGGGACGGGTTCGCGGGACAGTTGGGTCGCTCAGGTGGGGGGGGGGAGCGTATTTATGGGCGTTTCCACTATTTTCGATTAAAATTGCGAAAACACTCGCACGCGTCAGTTCGCATTGATATTGCAAATTCAAGGAATACTCCTCGCAAAATTGTTAGCATAAGCATAGCACTTGCGTGGGATATTGCGATCCATTTTCCAGACGGCTTTGACAATGTAGAATTTCGCAGTTACGGATACTGCCGCGAAACCGTAAATCTTATTTTACGCCTTGATTGATGCCCCGTGGCAAATTATTATGTGCGCAGCGTAGAATTCGCGCGAGCGTAGATGGCATAAATGAAGAAAAGAGGGAGGACTGTCGTTGTAATGAAATTCTGCGATGTCAAATGTACTTCATAACACATCTTTTACGCCACCGCGCCATCTCTATCTCTATTTATTATATAACACTAGAGGTGGTAAAGAATTCTAACGCCGTATAATAAATTAAACTACCAAAGTGCGCGCAGTTATTCGGTTATACGGGGAATTTCGCGTCCTCCTAGCTGGCGATAATATTAATATTTTACGCGCAAATAGCGTAACCCCGCGGGTTGATTAAAAATAATTTGATAAGGATTAACTGTTTAAAAGGCGGAACGAATTGTGCGAGGGACTTTAAGTTCCGTTGCAGTAAATAGCATCGGGCATTTTTTGCGCGGAACGGATGAAAAAAGAATGGGGAGAAAAAAAAAGAGGTCCGGCCGAGTTTGGATTTAGCGCGCGTAATACGGTAACGTACAGGTGTGTCTAAATAACACGGCATATGCAACAAAACGGAATCCCGAGGTGTACGGATGGCCGATTATCGTAAATTCGCCGGCGCGCTTTAGCGGCAATGATTTTTTTCCTCTTCTTTGGCTGCGCGCCCTCTTTCGTGAAATATCCGTAGATTGGCTTTTTGTTTTGTTCCCTCGTCGTCTCTTAAATCTTCCATCTCGATTTCCGCGAAAGGCCTCCGCCAGATATCGCGCGAGCGCCATTTAACGGACTATATCCCGTGCGTCCGTACTAGCCGCGACTAAAAATAAATTGCAGGAACGCCCAGCGAATGAATGGCCTTTAGATATCTGCATTCGAGGTACGTTTATTGTTTTAACTTTGAGCCCCGGCAAACCGGTGATTTCCAGTGCTCTCTGTTTGTATTAAGATTTCATTCATTTCACTATCCCAGCGCTTTTTCCTTCCTATTTCGTGCCCGTGCATTCTGCGCCTGCATTAAAATTACAAGGTCGTCCCATGGAAACCCGGCGTCTTTCTGTTACCCGTTGCTTCATTTGTTCGCTGATTGATTAATCGATTGATGGACTCGGTGATTAAAGGTTTAGACTCCGATGTCAATTTGTCAATTATTTTAAACTTTCCTTGCATAATTGATGTTGGTTAAATATGCAATGATAAAAATATGACATCCCGCTTCGAAAAAATATTATTAATTGCTTTAAAAAGCTTTAAATCGACTAGATTTTTTTTATTAAATATATTGATTAGCTGACATTTTCTTTACAAAAATTTTCAACTGTAACTCAATTAAAGGTTAATAATTGTTATTTTTTTTTTAAATTACGATGGTTTCATTATTTATTGCAATAGTAAGAAGACTGACATTTATTAATAACTGAGTAATAGAATATGTTATATTTGGTTAAAATTAAACTTTATACATACACAATAATAGTGTATTTATCCAGTTCATTTAAATTTTTAATTAATAATCACTTCGTTGGGATGAAGTATACAAAAATTTATGTTTCATATATTTATATGTCAAAGATACATTATTTAAAAAATATAAAAATCTTTTGACCCGTTTCTCTAAATGCCAAATAATAACAAGTAAATATTTGATAGAAATTCAACTAATTTTGTAACATTGCTCTTATTATTAAGTCATCTATTTTATCACAAAACCATATACTTGAAGTCTGTAATATTATATACTAATAAGAGGTAAGTATTATTCAATAAAATAGATATATAATACCAATTTTTGTTACTCTTTATTCTAAAATTATATGTCAGCCGTCTTATTATTTTTTGCTTTTAGAAGCAGCAAAAGCAACATGCTTCTCTACCTCTTGCATCGATCATCTTAACAAATATTGAATGCTTGATGTTATCATTTATGTATAACTGTCGGTGAATATTGCAAGTCATAATTAAAAATAAAATATTAAATTCAATCCGATGTAACATCGGGTTTCTAAGTTAATCAACAGCTTTTTTAAATAAAAATACATCAATTCTACTACGTTGAAATTTCGAAATTTAAACGATTCACTTCTTTTCGGTTATTGTTCCGTGCACTCACTCCTGACTATTCCTTTGTTGCACATCACACCGACGGAGTTTTATTAGATTAAAAATTGTATCCGAAACAGTTGATAAATTCTTCACACACACATTGCACGTGGCAATTGTTGGAAGTAGTTGTTGTAACTATTTGCACGACCATTTCCTTCTTGAAGACAGTTTTATTTTCACGCGCCACTTTTTCACCGCAGTTTGCGGCTTTTCACATTTATTACGCACGACACGTGTTTGCACGTAGGCACTTTTATCCTGCAATTACAGTACACTCGGCATCGAAGCAAAGCGAAGCTTTTATCGTTGAAATCATTTCACGATCCTCGTCTTTAATTACAAATTACGATAAAGAAGGCGATAAAGAAGGTGTCGCGCAAGAAGGTATTTCACTTCGTTTTCAACTTTGCCTCTCCTTCTTTATCTTCGCGTCTCTTTAACCCGGGATGGATAAAAAGGATGACACCGTCAAGGGGAGTAAAAAGTTCAATCGTTTGTTTCTACCGATAATTGAATTTGTCTCGGGGCGCTTTTTTCGAGCAAACATTTTGCGTACTAATTTTCGAGGTGCTTGCACAGAAGAAACGAAGCGCCACGGTGTCATCCAAAATAACACAATAATGAGGGAGTAAAAAGTTTCGTGATTTGTTTGTTTCAATTTAGTTTTTAATTTCCAAAAAGAAATAAAAATGAAATAAAATAAAGAAAAGGTAAGGAAAGCAAAAAAAAAGGAAGAAAAAAGAAAAGAAAGAAAAAAGAAAAGGTAAAACAAAACGGGTAAAAGTGAAGAGTTGAAAATGCTTTCGCCGTTGGGCTTATTAAACGCACAGAAATTCCTTCACATTTTCAGTAACAACTTATAATTTCGCAAATACAACTGCGCCCGCGCGTTACTTTAAAGTAGCTGTAATTCCTAGTCCCTTACAAATGCGCGGCTAAAGCGGAACGGGCGGCAGGAAATTTAATAAAAATATGTATTAGGGATGTTTAATTCCGTTAGCGGAAAAATGCCCTGGCTGGAACGCGGTGGCGCACGAATACGATACTCGTACAATCAGAAAGATCCACTTTGGAAAATGAAGTGCCGAGGGCGCCCCCGAGACGAGGCGGTCGGTGGTATCATCAAGTTACAGAGCGGGCGGCGTATTACGTTTATACGGTCTATGCAAATTTACCGTAAATTGTCGGGTCACGAGCTTTAGCTCTCTTCTGCAATGTTCCGATTGCACGACCTTCGAAAAGCAACGAAACATCTAACGACTGAAAGCATTGACAATGCCACCGCTTTGAGCAAATATGCCTTCAGACAAAGAAGACGAGCGATTTGACGCCGAATAGCGGATTGCTTGTTTATCAAGATTGCTAGATTAATTGTAGCATTCGATGCCACTGACGCGATATCAATTGAACGGGGCGCCGCCTTTCGTCAAAGGAGAAATTCACGCCGCGCTTAATCACTTTATGCGACATTATTAATTATTTATTGTTCATCGATCGGTCTCGGGACGCGACCCCACGGGTAAATGCACGATAAATTCACGCAAACGTCGAGCGGTTTCGAAAGTTTTTGCAAAAATAAATTACCTTCTGGATAAAGGCTTCTGCGAGACAAATTCACTCTACTAAATTAAACCGGGCTATTTGAATGTAATGCAAATCCATTTGACGGAAGTGAGATTCAATTGTCTCGAAGAGACTTTCGGAACGGCTACACGACATTACCGCTTTATTTAAATCGCGAATTCAAATAGTTCACGTATTAACCCTATTCGTCTTTCTTATTCGAGCAATTTCGTGCGAGAGGCCACAATTAAAACATTTTTCCAGTTCGTTATGTGCCGGGCGATTTAATCAAGAAAAGGTTGGTAAAAGCATTTCGCCTTCCGCTCAAACTTGAAATCTTTTTATTAACGGGTTTTAAACATATTACGAAAGGGAATAAAAAGGAGCGCGGCCGCATTTCTTGCGCTATTATCGAATATATCGCTATTATTAAATAACTGAACAGCGATTTAACTTTCGGCTCGGAGTGTAATCTTTCGTTACGAGTTTAGTAAATCGTCTTCGTATAAAAGTCTCTTTTATCGTAAAATCATTTCTCCGGGATTTCCGTAGCCAGCGCGCGTCTCGCTCGGAAAGCGATCGAGCTTTTCAGAGTAAGTTTTGCTCTGTCATTGTGATGCCTAGATAAAATCATCTCCTGTTTACCTTGTAAACTATCGTCGGGAGAAAAACATTGGTTTGTCGCGCGCCGGAGTGACATCCGCGAAGCACGAGCTGCGAGAAGTAATTTTCTCATGCGCGACCAGACACGATTTACGATTCGAAACTCGAGCGCTGGAGCTTTCTCACTAGAGTAAAACCAGGTAGCGAGAAAAGAAGTAAGGGATGAACGTCGCTAACTGTAATCCGGACGAAACGGCCGTTTACGTATGCGACGCACGCCATCAACTCACTTACAATTCAACTGGCTCCATATAAAAAGTCGGACAACCAATATTTTTACCAAAACATCATGCAAAATGTTTCAAATACTTTATGCTCCTCTCGCGAAATCGACCGAGGGGTGTTGCAGTTGAACTTTACTCGAATTTCAATTCAAATAGATGTGATCAAATTTGTTATTTGCGTAAAACTTTGCCATCGAATTGAGTGAGATTATTGATTGTAGACAGTCAAATGCAATTGGATTTCAAATAGTTCAATTTTAACCAAACAACCTTCCTCGTTTCTAATATTTTCTTATTGAGCCAGGAAATTTGAATTAATTAGTCACTGCAAAAGCATCATATCGTAAAGATTTATATATAAATATAAGCTGCGTAATAAAATACCTGACAGCTCCTCGATTATAAATTTTATCCATTTTTATAAAACAATTTTCTTAACGGCGTACTAGAAATAAATATTTTATTATTAGCTTCACATAAGAAATTGGAAAAAACAGACGAGACGTTACTTTTTCGGCAAAATGCAATGCTTCGAAACGTGTAAACCGAAGTTTGTTTTGAGGTGATTTCGTACACCGTACGTGTACAGATCAGTGGTACTTACATTTCGCGACTCCAAATGGCCGGAGTAGCATCCCTCCGTGACGAATACGCCGGATAACCAAACTTTTTGCCGAGAACTTGTTCGTGCTTTGCACGAACCCTGTTATCTCCGAACGTGTCGAGTTACCTCGTTAACCGACAATGCCCCGAAGCCGAAGTGCATCAGCGTGATGACGTCTTCGCTCAAATTTTCACTTTACGACGCACGACAAGTCCTGATGCGAAAACTAGGCTTCTTTTGCGACTCTGCGCCGACCACAGACAAATAATCTAACGACTTGTAATCAGACGAGTGTTCGGCGAGTAACAATTCCCGACTGATAACGAATTTTCGAACAATGTAAATTATAAAGAAATTCCGAGATAACCCTTTCGAGCGGGAACAATCTGTATGGTAAAAGTATGGAAATAGTTTGGCAAGTAGTACAAAATCAATCTCGATCAGATTTAAATAAGTCTGACGAATATCTGGTAACCATCTGGCTAAAGTCTGGATACAGTCTAGGAGTAGTACGGATTAGGAACGTTTTCAGACTATTTTTTAGTCTGGCAAAACATCGATTTTCCGACTCTTCCCAAACTCTTCCCATACTCGAATCAATCTGGCGTAAGTACGAGAATCTAGACTGCTTTCTAAATTCATATTTTCCCGGATTGAAAAATAGTCTGGAAACTTTCGCCCATTTTACTCCAAGACTGTATCCAGATTCTTGCCGAACATTCGCCAAACTTATTTTAGTTTGGTCCAGATTGATGCCATACTACTTGTCAGACCATTTCCATACTCTTATCAGACTGATCTTTTTGCCGCGCGAGCTGACTGTTCATTCTTGCAAAATTGTGCATGATTACGGGCGAACCTTTATTATAGTATAAAATCTACGGGCATACGGTTCAGTCCGTCAACGCGGCGCGACTTTTATAAGTTATTAAACCCAACTAATTTGTTTTGAAATTTTCATGGCAATTTGTTTGCGTTTCAGATCTGTCCAATTTTGCGTCGTGAAAATTAAAATTTTCATTAAAATTTCGAGCCCGTAACATTAATTCTAGTTAATGTAATTTATAATTCCTCAGTGAAAATAAAAATGGCTCACGGGCTTGCGAGAATTGCAGTGCAACGCGTACATAATAAGGAGCCGTCATACTGCACACACAAGAGATTCTTATGAATACCGGATAAGAAAGTACCTTATTCCACTCGTATGCTTACTACGACATTAAAGTTCCTTTGTTACGCATGACATGCCGAGTATTTTAATTCCAAGTTATTCCTGGAGTAATTATAAATTTGTATGAAATATGGGTTTAATTAGTCAAAAGATTTTAATACTTAAACAGACGAAATTGGTGTGCGTGGAAAAGCGCATTCGGCTGTACGATTGCGCGCGTGTTTACAAAAGCTTCTTTGCGATTTAATTAGCCTGAAATAGTTGATTATGCATAGCTTCGTTTGGCCTAACGTAAGCCGCTTTATGCGATTTGTCGTCCATCGAAATCCTTCAATTAATGAAATTAAAAGTTGCAGCCGGGTGCATTTACACCGTTACTATGCGCCCTCGCATAGTTATTGCATTTCATAGTTATACCACCTCGTTATCTCCATGTTTGCCTGATAGCATCATAGTCATCGTTAATCAACACGTATCCGTCAACAATTATCATAGATACTATATTTACGGTCATCTAATACCAATTAGTATTATACCGCGTTAAGTTCGAATCGATACTGTGCTGGAAAAATTTGAGAAAATAATAATAACAATTTCGCGACTTTTCACCCCCCCCCCTCCTCCCACCACCACCAAGCCGTGGTTTTTAAAACAATTTCTTTTTCTTTTTGCAACAATTCTAAAGGGCCTCGTTTGTGTGTATTATAATTAATATCATGGGATCGAGGCTTTGGTAAATACGGCATATGAAAATTGGCGGAGTCACGACACCAAGTGCCTTAATTGGGGGTGCTTTTTTTTTATCGTGATCTCGATGTAGAATAATTGGCTGTTCATTGCTCGAGCGTTTCCCGCATTTCGATCGAAACAGTACTTAAATCCATGCAAATCCGCCTGCAAGAGGTCAGTATAAGAAATTCCGAAAATAATCGTGTCAACGTTACCGCGCGTAATATTTTCATTAAGATAATAATAGCAGGAGGGTAAGGGGGAGGAGCGGCGTCGTGAAAAAAAAATCGACGCGCATTTCTCTCGACATCCTTATTCCATCTAAGATTCTAATTTCAATGTTGAGCACCTTGTTCGTTATCACCTGAATAAATGGGATCGTCTTGCTCGTCGCTGAGGGATATTGGATTCCCTGCCGATTCATGCAGAGGATGCTTTGCATACGTCGGTCTAAATGTTAAATGATTAATTACGGCTGTAATGTCTCTGTTTGGTTAGGCGAGCTTAGTACATGGTAAATAAAGACACCAGGTTTGTTGATTTTCGTTGTTACTGTTTGATTGTGATATAGTAGGCCAATGTTGTCTGACTCTTAATATTCAATGAATTTTAAACCGAGTTATTATTCAATTGCAATATATCTGTTTAAACCACGTCAAATTTATTATATTAACAATTTCTGCAAGTTTTTCTTCTACTTGATATATTTTCGAGGAATCGGAATTATTGAATTCATATTTGTTTATTTCTTATGAATAATAGAATAGAATGTTTTCATAGAAAAGTCCAATTTGATTTATTCATTTGATAAGTTGGAAAATGTGCTTCAAGTTTGAATGTTGTAATAAAAATCGGTCATGAGGAAGCTATTATTTGTTAAATCATTCAGAGCGATTGAAATTGAAATTCTTTTAACCACTTTAGTTTAACGCAAATTGTTTGATACTTCTAAAAATTACTTGTTTGAAGAACACAAACGCAACTGCACGCGATAAGCAGACACGAGGCACAGTCTCGTCGGCTACTTAAGGATTCGTTTGGAAACCATTAAATAATAGTATTTTACCTTCGAATCTTTCAACTTTTAATTTTTTTAATAATCTGTTCAAATAAGTTATTTCATTTTGAAACGTTTTATTATTATTTCAACGCTTATTGCACGTGCATTACTTTTAAGGTAGAAATTTAAAGCAATTTTAAATTAATTTCAATTTAATAAAAGTACTTTAATTAAATGTAAATTTAATTTTTTCCAAATTTCTATGTTAATTTATTTATTTAACAATGATAAGAAATATTTAATAACGTAGAAATGAAATTATTTTAATAAATCTGAATAAGCACATAATTAATTTGATGAAATATATATATATCAAATATAATACATCAAAGGAGTGAGATTTAATGTAAACATTTTTTTACAATATTTACAGTACATTGTGCAAACTATTCGAAGTTCTGTAACAACAAAATGTTTTACTATTTCATTGAGGTATTGTCAATACAAAAGATGTAACACCTTTTTATCAAAACCCAGGGAAATGACGAAAATTTCTCGAAAAACGTCATTTCAGTGAGTAGCAAATTTATGGCTATATCGCGTTTCTCTTTTCGCCATTTTATTTTGATAAAAATAATAATCGAGATCGTAATCTATGACGTTGTTATAAAGGTAATAGATGACTCTATATACTTGATTTTTCGTCTCTGCTTCTTTGGAGAGAAATGACGTTGGGATGTCAAAATCGTTTTTCAGCGTAAAAGGAAATAGGATTTTTCTCAGAGTTCACACCCTTTCGCACGAGGAACGACGCCACTGGAAAGACACGATATTAAGCTCGAAAGCTCGCTGGCTTCAACATCCAGCGGAAGATTATGACCATATCCGGCAGCTAGTGTCGATACTTTGCTCAGGCTTCATCAAGATGTTCATGATTTGGGAATAAACTTTTTCCCTCGCCTTAGTTAATTTACATTTATAAGAACCTTGAACCTTATTTTTACATCTAATCAAATTTCTGACAAAAATATGACCTTTTATAATTAAACGAAATTTTTTTACGCTTCGATTGGATTCAAATTTTCTTGGATAATAATAATAGCTACTAATTGGAGGAGGACAGTAAATACTCTTCAAATTATCCGTCGACGACAAATTAATATCGAACGCAATAAAACATGATCCGAAAAAGGAACATCCATTCATTTCTTACCGCGATTTTATGTAGCGACCATAAAAAAATAATTGGGTATCACTTTTAAAATAATCATCATAGGAAGAGCGGACAGTTTTTTTCACTTACAGCCAAACATCCGATCCATTTAGAATTGCTTGCAATAAATATCAACTGTTTCGCATTTCCGTTTTATCGATTCCCCCTCGTTCTCGTCACAAAGCGAGTTGATAAAGTAGTGGAAATAAATGGGATTAATAATTTCTTCGGAGCCAACGTAACAGAAGCCGTATTTCAGCTCGTCTCAAAAATTTTATATAAATTACCGTGTACCGTTTTCCGCAACAATCAAAGTAAACGGGCAGTTCAATTAAACATAAATGAAGTTAGATTTTGCGCGTGTTGTTAACATTGGAGAAACTACCCGCGGTGTAAACGAACTTTAAATTTAGTTTCGAACGCGATCAATTTTTGGCGCATTGGAAAAGCGAATAAGCGATCGGAACGAAAGACAATGTCGAATTCCGAAAAAAAGATGAAAAAGGAAAAAGAAGGTTAAAAGTTTTAATTTCGCAGGGTGATAAAAATGTTTAATGATAGTCTACGCGTAACGCCGGGATAATGCTCGCCGACAGTATTCGGACTTTATAAGTCATTGAGTTGTCAGAATATATAGTGGAATTAATAACGAACGACTCAGTGTACAAAGTATCTTGATCATAAAGTTGATTATAAAGATTTTAAACCCAATGTTTAAGGGATCATTCGGAAGAATGAAAAATAACTGCAGAGTCTTACGAGCCGGAGTAACCTTTAAAATTGTCGGATGAGCGTAGAACACGAAATTGCGTGATGATCCTTTGGGAGTAAACAAATCAATCCCGTTTGAAACACGTTTATACCTTGTATCGTAAATTATCATTAAAGTGATTGGCTGCTTCCATACGGCAACGTTAATCCACCGCCAGGATCGTTGCTCAAGTCCTGCACGCGAGCGTTCTTTGTCCACCGCGCATTACGTATGTATCTGTGTTCTCAAATTCGTCAAACACCGAATACGTACCCACGAAATCGTCTACTTTTTCCTCCCGAAAAAGTAGACGCACGCAAAAGTAAACTTAAATAGCACGCAAACGTTTATTGATACATTTCGCATTTTCGAAACTTTTCATTAATGGATAATGTTAATCAATGGAATTAACTAATCTACAAGTATATGAATCATTGACGAAACTGTGGAGACTTGAATTATGATCTATACATGTAATAAAAGAGTCCCGGAGTACGTTCGTTAGTGTTAGTATACTTTATAGTTCGAATTATATGTAACTTAAGGTCGTCTTAAAGTTAATAATTATAAATAATGTAACCCGTTTAAATAGTTTCTAAGGATTACGATGACAATCCATGATATATTATGAAAAAGGACGTTTATTTTATCTGTAGTAAAGTTCGTCGGTGTAAATTTTGAATTTAGAAGGGCACTTTAACGAATCAATACTTTTTCTTTTCAGTCAAATTCATTTCCATGTGTGGCGTATTATTCAAAAGAACATTTTGTTGATCGTTCATTGTGCACGTTATTTATATTATAGTCAACAGTTGCAAAATTTTTTTTTTCAATGCATGCAAATTTTGTGTCTTTAATCCATTTGCTGTTGTTTTATTAAAAGCTTTTATACAATTTTACTTTAACTAAAAGATAAACGAAAATGCATTTTAATTGTTTCCGCGAATTTAGTGTAAAAATGTTTATTGCTTTTCATAGTTGGAATTCGTGCTCGGAGAGAAAAGACGTAATAAAAATTATTAACATTATTAATAAACTGGTCGCATGCTTGAAAAAGTTTGAAATTACTATTTAGCAATGCGTATTAATTAGTCGATAATTATTATTTGAAAGCAGACAATATTTATCAACACACTGATACTATTTCTAACTATATGATTTGTTTATTAAAAATGTTAGTAACTTTTATTACATCGTTTCTCTCCGTGTATATATTTGGTTTCACACATTAATGTCGCTTACAGATAAGTATTGGTGTCATTTAATATACTAAAATAGCACATTACAATACGGAAGGTCATTATTTATTATATGGCATAATAATTGTTATTGAAATTATATTTCATTAATTTAAGTAACACGAATTAAATTGTTTGGTTGTAATAATGTACATAACAGGCATACTTATGTATGTAACAAATTTAATCGTATATATTGAATTATGCATTATGAATTATTATTATTCGATTAAGCGTATAAGCTACTTATATTTAAAACATTACATTAATATTTGTAATTCCTGTAAATTATTGTGTTTTCATTATTGTCACACCCACACTGAGAAAAAGAATATATTAATTTTTCGTATATAGTTAGGAAACTGAGACTATACGGAAAGTATAAGAAAATTTCAAATAAAATGTATGAAAGCTTAGCATTAAGTATGCGAAAAGGAAACATAATTATATAAAGTAGTGTAATATATGTGCTAAGTTTTCATTTATTTAATTTGAAAATTTCTTATACACTACATATAGTTTCAGTTTCCTATTTATATACGAAAATTTAACATTTTTTTTTCTCAGTGCAGGAATATGAATAATCCAATTTTTACGATCTAAAAATTATTGTAATAGAAATAGATGAATGGTTTGCATTCAGCATTGTAATGATTTTTAATTTAAATTAACTTTGGTAAAATTGAAGTATAATATATTAAAAATATTAATTTTATTTTATAACGAAGTATAATTATTTTTTACTTCAACCTTTTCTATTTTTAATAAGTTCAATACGATTTAAAATTGTATAACAATTTTTATAAACAAACTGACTTTACTTTGAAAATTATGCAAAAATAATGCAAATTTTATCCGGCCGGTAAAAAGTAATGTGTAGCGCAGTAAAAATTCTTGGTTTCATTTTATATATATATCAACGTAAAGAATGTTAAATTCTAAACAATGTGTCCAGAATATGTGAGGTCGGTACCCATTAATTAGCCCTGTATGTTAACAATACTACCAAAGTCAAGCACGAAAATGTTTATTAAACTTTTCTTTCAGCGTAGAATGACATTTACAGAAAGTTAACTTGATGTAGTTCCAGAATTCGCTTTCAAACTTAAACATTTCTAAAATACATAAATTATGCGTTAAATAGTTCTGTCATTATATTTCATACGAACAAACGTCGAGTTAATTAGATTGCTAATAATGTTAAATCTACAAATGTAATGTGACTAAAATCAAACATGATGTTTGAAAATAATTCAAAATGTGTTACCGTCTACAAGTAATTTAACGTAGAGAAAATTCATATTCCGGTTTGCCAATATTAACATAATACCGATTCTTCTACATATATTTATACACGGAAAGAAAATATTAATAAAAATTACTGATATTATTGGTAAACTGGTCATATGCTTGCACGGAGAAAAATGTTAACCAAAATTTGGTTCTTTTTTAGCTGACCAAAATCTTTAGTTAAAATAACCAAATTATTGTTTCAATAACAAATAATTTTGGTTGAAGTAACTAAAAAAAATATTCTG
>JABFPN010002095.1:0-24149 GCA_022817305.1 Leptoteleia sp. ZL-2020
TTATCAAAAAAAAAAAAAAAAAAAAACGTCATTCTTTTGATTGCATAAAATGCCACGTTATAAATAAATGACAGTTGTCCTTTGTTTTATAGCTGATCCAACATCGGCGCATGCACACCGGCGAGAAGCCTCACTTGTGTCCCCATTGTGCTTACCGGAGCGCGCGCCGCGATAACTTGCGCAGTCACGTGAGGCGGGTGCACAAAAAGGAAAATTTGTACTGCGACACGTTCAGTCCGCGTGGCATGCTAATTGCGCCGCGCCTGGTCAGCACCTCGGCAACCGCCAGCCCGACCTCGTCGCCGTCGCCGAACGCGGGCTCGCCGAACTAGCGACGAAGGCGACGGCACTCGACCCACTCGCGGTGAAGCGGGCCGCACTTTTACACGTCCTAGCATTTGTCAATAAACATTTTCAGCGGTTTAAGGGTTTATTATAGGCGTCCGAAGTAAGGGAACAGAAAAGAAAGGCAAGAATGCAACAGCCAAACGAGAGAAAAAGACAAGAAAAGAAAGGGAGCATGAAAAGAACAGGGCCTGTCAATTAAATTATGTCAAACCGAAGCCTCTGGTAATGGCGGAAAGTTTACTCTCTTTTCTTATGGTAAATACATTGAGGAGTATACTAATGTTAATTTTACCATTCATTTTGGCAAGCTTCCCATTTTATTTATACACTGAGAAAAATATGGTTTTGCGCAACCAACCGGAATAGAATTATCTTTTTCATTTGAAAAAAGTGACTGAGATGGGGGGATAAATCAGATAACTATAATATAGTTACAGTTACTATATATTATAGTCACACACACACATTGATCCAGTAAAATGGAAGTAACTTCTTTAAATTACCCTGGTTAAATGAAATATTACCTCATTTAAATTAACCACATCCAAATTAGTAAAGATAACGAATAATTTCACGGTTATCACGATAACTAACTATGCAAATCTGGTTAAATTTACTAGTATTTTCTCTCAGTGTAACACTTCGTACAATCCATAATAAAATTGTATTCTAAATTTGTTTCCCGTACACTGTATCGAAAGTGTGCGAAGAATTTTTTTCATTAAAAAGGTATCAACAATTATTGCAAGTGTTATCGTACTTCATACTTATCATAATTATCGAAAATGGTAAAATTTACATTACACGGAGGAAAATGATACATAAAATTTGTAACGTTTACTACACCATCCTGCAAAACATGGCACAAGATGTTTAAATCATTTAAATTTTGCAAAAAAAACATGTTACTTATTTTACTTGACTCAACACCGATACCGCAATAAGTTAAGGGATGGGTGGGGGGGGGGGGTAGTAAAGTTAAATATTTATGAATGATTCTTCCTACCAGCAATTAACCGACGCATTCGGATGTTGATTTGACCTGTTGACCGTTTACTTTTGACATTCGTTGGCGCGAATGCTTGAAATTTTATCGACCGAGATAAAACGGAAGACTATTTTTTAATTTTTACAATGTAATAATTGTAATGTTAATGTTAAGTTAGTGGGTATTACGTAAGGCGTCGACCGTCGGCGCGACGACAATTGTACTTTGATAAGGGAGGACAAATATATAAGTCACTTTACGGCGCTCTAAAGTTTCGTTAGAGTAAGGAGAAAGACTGATAAAACGAGAGACGCGACATGCCAGAGGCACCCGCGGTTATGATTGAAAATCCGTCAAATTACGAGCAGTCATTCGCATTATCTCGGATGAGTTTCGCGTTATTCTGGTTTCACCGAAATCGCGCTCGTCGTGGCCAATTTAGTTTAAGCATTTGCGCGGGATCAATCGTAGGCGGACTTGAATTTCAGCGAGAAACGCGAATCGGTACCCCGGGGCCGCGCCCAACGAAATCCGTCCGTGTCAATCCGTTTTTTAACACAAGATATATTTTAACAGCGCGACTCATTGGTTAAAATATATTTATATTCTTGTTAACGCACTTCAATTGTTTGTATTATATATAAGGCGAAATACCTGCGTGGTGACATTTAAAATGGCCACCCTGGTAAGAATGAAACATGTATGGTCCACATGTGGTCCAGGTATGTTTTAACAATTTCATATGAGGAAATAAAAAGTTTATATATGGACGTACATGTTTTTCTTTAATTCATATATGGCCATATATGGTCGATATGTGGCTGTAATTGATATAATATTCTAGCCATATGTGCTATTTGATAATTTCTTTATAAGGAAATCAATTATTGCCATACATCGACCATATATGGCCATATACGGATTAAGGAAAAAGATATATGTCCATGTATGAATTTTTTATTTCCTTACATGAAATTGTTATAACATAGAACCATATATATTTCATTTTTACTAGGGCAATAAATTATTTGTACGGGATGTATTTAAACTTATGCGTTTGTGGATATATGAATTAATGAAAATTAAAAAAAGAAACGTTCCTACTAATTGCAGTAGTACGTAACCCGTGCACATTACTGTGTTACCACACTGAGAAAAAAAGTCATCTGGTTAATTTTCGTGATAACTAAAATTCTGACTGCATTGATCATATTATGGTTATTTTAACTAAAAATTCAGTAACTAGAAGTAAAATTTTATACACTGGGAAAAATAGTATAGTAATCCTGGACTCCATGTGTTCCTGTCTAAAATAATGCTCAGCAATGTGACAAGTAATACCACATAGAGTATCAGAATGCCAGAAAGTACAGTAGCTTTTATTATTGTATTTTTCTCAGTGTAGTATTCCCGAAAATTAACTATACATATAGTTGACATTGCTATTATTTTTTTTATTTTTTCTCGGTGCACTCACTCGGTGCTAAAGGGAGTCTGCATTATTTTTTAACAGTAACATTCTTTCCTAATTATTGCGGTGTAATTAAAAAGAAATGGGCCATTCGCGTAATCAGATAAGATTGATAAATTACGCGAGTGTACATTATGCGCTCGCTTGCACATCTGCCTTTAGCGTTTTGTTAGCTTAGATGATTAATGCTCGTGTTACAGTTTCGTATTTTTATGTAAAAATCACATTTGCAATTTAATTTGCTTCACAATTGAATTGCAATTGAGCGTGCAGCGTTTCAGATTAATTTTGGTTGTTGAAAGCATCATAATTTTTTCGTTATACTTGTGATTCCTCACGATTTTATTTTAGGGATACTTTGTGACACTGTGATAATTTTCAATCCAACTTTTGCTGCAACTAAAATAGGGTACACGTGACCACATTTGTTACAAAGATGAACTCAACGGAGGGTTAATTAGTGTACTGTAATGATTAGCGCAAGGCAGTGGAACGCAAACTTTCATTATAGTACGTAATTATATTATTTTGAGACAATTTGCCGAGAACTTTAAACCGTAAAGTGTGTGTAAATTTAAAATATTTGAATTACAAAAGGCATTCCAGCTTTTGTTCATCCGAGTTCAAAAGTTGATCCTCAATCGTTATAAAGGAAAGTAAATTTATTCGGTTTTAAGATAATGAATTAGAAAAAAAAAAAAAAAAAATAGAAAAGAAAATAAGAAACAAATTCAACAACTAAATCAATTTAAATTTGCTCAACTTCATTTCTTAGTAACTTTATAATATAAACGTTTGGTGAACGTTAAAATACTGTTGTAGTTTACTTATTCTCTGATTGGTGGTAATTAAAAATTATTTTATGCTGCAAGAAATGAAGGTCATTATTAATGACCAGAATGAAGTTGGCCGCACTTGAACATGGTTTCATCCTCTTGTGCAGCCAACTTATTGACCTTTTTTAGCATCAAATATTATTATTTTCCTCAGGGAAATATATTATTTCCCTACTGAGAGAGAAATAATATTTATTTCGTCAAACGGTGGCGTAAAACGCCATTTTTCTCCCTAGGGAGTTTCAGAAAAATGGCCTTTCTCGCTCCCTAGTGGCAAAAAATATTACACGCATTACGAGAGATGTATGGAAATCTCCCTCGATTTATAATTACCTAATTATTTCCCTGGTACAAAATCCACTATTTTCATACCTAAAATAAGTTCAACAAAGGAGCACCTTCTTCTGCACGTGTTAAGAAAGAAGGGATATGTTTACCATTAATCAAAATTATCATTCAATATCACTTAATTTTTCTTCTTTACACGCAGTGGACTTTTCATCCTTGTGGCAGCATTAACAGTCAATTTCATATTTACCCCCAATCACGTGCGGTGCTGTTACTGTTATAACGATAGGAGCATTTAATTGCTCAGGTCGACGTCGAATTGTTTAGTGTAGCGTGCCAAAACGATGAGTTGATACCGATATGTGATTCAAGTGTTCTGCGTTCGTTGACATTGGTGCTAAGGCAATTGTAAGACTGATAGTAATTTTGTAAATTGAAAGGAAGCTCGGGGCGATAGTTGATTTAAGTTTAGCTAGGATCTAGATTAGGAAGATCGATCGGCGCGGGCAGACCGTTGTTTTTCGGTGCCTCTGGCGCGCAAAACAATAAGTGCGAAAAGGTGCTAAAACGTTTGCTTTCCCACCACCACGGCTCGCACGTTGAATTCGGCTTACTTTCACTCGTTACGCTTGAATTTAACTAAACGGACGGTCATTTCGCAAGTACCGCGTAACAGACGAGTTTATTATAGTTACTATTCGAGGTTATTAGAGCGCATTGCAATAATTGTAATAATAATTTTACGGTACGATCTTTAAAGTTGCGCGCGTTTTGTGAAACAAAAATTGGCGTGACGTCGCTCAATGACGCTAAAAAAAAAAGAAGAAGAAGAAGAAGAAGAAGAAGAAGAAGAAGAAGAAGAAGAAGAAGAAGAAGAAGAAGAAGAAGAAGAAGAAGAAGAAGAAGAAGAAGAAGAAGAAGAAGAAGAAGAAGAAGAAGTGTTTTAATGCAGATTTACGGCGAGGGATAAGAAAGAAGAAATATATATATTATATATATATATTATATATAAATATATATGTGAATGTGTGTGTCAATTTTTAATGTATTATAAATTCAATTCTAGTCAACTTTTAGCAAAAGATTAGCTGTGTGCATATGCGATATATATATAAATATACGAGTAAACAAATTAATAATATAAAATAAATGAATGAATATATTATATATATATAAATATGGAATCTCCGACGTCCTATATATTTACGACTGGGCCCTCGTCAGGGCTCGCGCGAATTTATTTCTCGTCTCAACGCCATAGGTATAATTAATTACAAATACGATAATATATATTTATCTATCTTATATAGGTGTGGACATAGCTATGATAACATACCTCGATGATACACGAACTTTTTTGCTTTTTGATATATATTGTATTTCAAAGTGATATTTTATATTTCTATACGATCTTTATTGCGATCGCGCAATTCCGTGACGTTTACATGTAAGTGCTCTCAATCTCTCTATCTCTCTCTCTCTCTCCCTCTCCCTCTTTCTCCTTCTCTATCTCTAACTCACTATCTTTCTCTGTCTCTGCCTCTAACTCTCTATCTCCGTCTTTAACTCCTAATTGTGTAGTAAGAAGCAAAATTCGCAGGGGTTCCTGTGGTTTCTGACTTTTCTTACCCGAATCCGGAACCCTGTCCAATTTCAATGTGCCACTTTGTCGATGCTCGGTTGCCCATCATATTTTCGCTGTAATTTCGTATGCAAATAGATTGATTAGGTGGCGATTCAATCCCCTATTTCAAATATCCAGAAGGAAATTCCTTAAGGGAGTTCCATTCGTAGTAATTTCATTTGTAAAAAAAAAAAAAAAAAAATTAATCCCCTTCGAGTTTCGAACCAACGTCCTTCAGTTAGCTGTTGATAAGCCAGGTGACTTAACCAACACAGCTAGAATGTTAACTTCGAAAGAACTATTTAAATAATTTATTTAGGATCTAGATATACCTTCTATCCTAAGTAGGTATGGTCTACTGGATGACCAACTTAGATTGAACATAACCTCTTTAATAATACACATCTTTAAATATATTGTAAGGTAATAATTAATTAGAGAAAAATGCAAGGTACGTCAAAAGTTGAAGGTATTTATTATTTATCTTTTTAAATTAGTTTTTATATATTACAACTTTTCTCAGAGAGCTATTGAGTTGTTAGGTGGAAATCTACTTCCAAAAGATATCTGTCTGAGATTAGATGCAATTTGAGAAGACTAAGTTAACAAAATCTTAAACTAATTTTTATTTATTTTACTTATTAAGGAGGTTAAGTCATTTCACCTTAAGGTCTATAAACCAATTCTTAACTAACCGAAGTAACTCGAGGAGAATTAATTTTCTTCATCTCTTTTACTAAATGAAATTTCCAACTCGATCAATGCGACGTGTCCAATATTTCCTTCAGGAAATTCTTTGTAAATTTCTTTGCTTTTAAACGGGGATGTCCAATGTTGATACACGGTGGACCTTTGTACGGCAAATTACAGACATCTGTAATATGCAACACTTTAAATAATAAGGGATACGTCAAGTAATACTCATTACTTAAGAAGCATGTGATTTGTGCGAAGACTCGTGTGAAAGAATAATCAATGAATATAAGTAAACGCGAAGCATATGTCGCGTTGTGCGTGAATCGAGAGAAATATGAAAGGTTTATACAATATGTGAATACAGCAAGTAAAAGACTTTTCCTTTTTTTTCTCAACTTATATTAGACGTCGCAACCAAGTATTATCTTCGATGTGCAAATGCCAAGAGACCAAACTAATCGAATTTTAGGGAAATCAACCATTTCTCTGGAGCTGAACTATTTTCCTCAAGAATACACTAAGAAAAAGAAATTATAATATAAAAATTACCATACCTTCTAACGTTGAAGGTTTATTATCTACAATATCTGCTATTTTATCATATCATTGCAGTAAAATTTTCTGTATGACATAATTACCATAAATCGTGGAAACTTTACAAGACCATATAAAAATTTTTTACTGTCATATATAACATTTTACTGTGCTGGTATGGTAAAGTAGCAGAGCACTGTAGACATATCCCCCCAAAGCCAGAAGATATGGCAATTTTTCTTATAACTTTTTTTCTCAGTGTAATTGAATCGAACGAAGGGAAGCAAGAAATGAGGGAAGAAGAAAAAAAAACTGTAAGATAAATGGAATTGCCAATTAATCTGTTTGCATTACATAGTACGATAACTTTGTTACAACCTCGATCCTCGTTCAAGAGATATGTTGGACAATAGCTTTATTTAACGTAAAAGAAGGTAGCCAAAAAGTATGACTAGTGCGTTTAATTAATCGAAATAACGTTTGGTAATTTGGGAGATGCCTTTCGTTAAGCGAGTGCGATATGGAATACTGAAGAGTGTGAGTTAATTGTTATGATTCTCTAACTGTTGAAACTTTTGTAGTAGATCATAAGTGTCTTACTGTATACTATACATGAACTACATGATAATATTCTACATTAATGTTTCCTAGATTTATTGTTCAATTACGAGCGCACTTACGGCTGAGACCGTTATGATGCAACCCTCCATATTATTAATAAATAATAAACAGAGGGCGTCGTCCATGAATAATCCAACGAAAAAATTGTTACGTATCGAACATTGTTATTTTTATTCTTTTTTTTTTTTTTTTTTTTTTCTTACTATTCATTTAAGCATTATAATCCTAGTTTACAACCAGCAAAAGAATGTTACATAAATTTTACAAGTTTCAATTTAAATATAAATGGAATCGTAAAATTTCCAACTTATAATTGCAAGCTCAAATTTCAATTGTACTTTGTATTGTATAAATGAAATATTTGTACATTTTCGTAGGGTTCGAATGGATAATTATTTTCGTTGGATTGTTGCGAGAAAAATACGTCTTAAATTTAATACAATCTAAATGTGATAATATATTTACTGATAATTAATTATGTCATAATAACAATTACGTCTCGTATGCTATATTACATATAGATACATGTACACAAATTTAAGGGGGTGGGGTGGGGAATGTTGTGTGTTTTCAACGCCTGTAAATTCAGTACCTTTTTAAAGACCTATGGAATAATAGTTTCGTTTAGGCTTACAGTTATCTGGAAATGGGACTTGGTTTACTCTTTCAGTAATTGACAATTTTCTTTCCAAATACTTGACTTATATTTAAGTTTTGACATAGTGTCAACACTTATGTTCACTTTATATATAATGTTTACTTATACAAAGTTTGTATCATTTATATAAAATTAAATTAAATTAAACATAGAGTTACTAGTTTTACTGAACTAATTTACTCATTGACCTTCAAGATGTAATAAAAAAAAATTGATTAAAAATGCAAATAAAATTTGTTTATGAAATTACTTTTAAATAGCATTTAAATGGCTTTAAAAACCAAGTCACCCTTTTTAAGACACTTGTTTTTAAACACCGAATAAATACAAATATAAAGCGAAAAAACTGTTACCCCGATAAAACTGTACGTACGATTATTTTAAAAACTCCAAATGTTTACAAACTTATATGTCAAGAACGTTTCATTTTTCAGTTCTATTCATTTTTTCCATAATTACGCCACCCAATTGATCGCACACTATTTGTCTATAATTTTGATTCCGATTTCTCGCAAGTTCAGATTCTTATATAAATTCGCGCAACGCAAAAGACTGGTACTACAACAGCCGGTAATTTGGAGCCGCAAATGTTCGCATTAAAATAGTCGTCAAATTCCAACGTTCGCATTGTAACGAATCAAAAAGGTCACCTGCGCGTCATCCCCCCAAAATGGAAAAGAAAATTTGCTCGAAAATTCAGGAACTTTTTTTTTTTTCAATAAATTTGCTAAGTTTTATTCAGTTACTATAAGCATCATGAACAGTTACAAGTCGAAATTTCTACCTGGAATAACTTAAAAGTAAAAAAAAAAAAAAAAATTAAAGGAAAAGAAATAAGAAAAAAGAAAGACACGAAATAATGAGTGAAGCAAAGTAATGTGTTATCATTGTAATTAAGAATATTGTACCTCTTGCGCATCTTCCGATCGCAGGCTTCGAACAAGCTACGGATAAGGGCCGCGAATCCGCAGGATTTACGCAATCGAACAAATCGAAAGTAAGTACACGAATGAGTGCATACCGATATACACTCGCGCCTGTGGGAGCTCAACCATTTCTTTTTCTTTCACCGTCCTGTTTTTCGTTCCCATTGCCACGCAACGCGTCGTTGCTGTGCGTGCCTGCCTGCGAATCTACGACATTTGCGCCAAATATTTGTCCAATCGATAGTCAGTCATTGTTTAACTTTGGTGAATATGAAGTCGTAATAAATATTTCATTGAACTGTATACAAACACCGGATTTATTTCACATCCCAATTTCGGTCCCGTCGCAACAAGCCGGACATTCTAAATTATTCGTCGTTCCCACACTGACAAAAATATAACAGAAAAAATTACTGTTTTTAACTGTATTTGAGCCACATGTCCGTCTTTTGATAAAAATTACCGTTTTTTATCAGGAAAAATTTCGGTTTTATCTATAAATATGACATTTAAAACTAGTGTATTTGCTTTTAAAGAACTGTAGTTTTTATTAAAAGACGGACATGTGGCTGAAATACAGTTAAAACAGTAATTTTTTCTGTTATATTTTTCTCAGTGCAGTTTATTTCGGAGATATTTCATTTCTGCCACGTTTTTAACGGAAAATTTTCAGAAAAAATTCATTGTGCATCAGAGAAAAAGATGGGTTAAATACGAACAAATCTTTGAATCAAAAAAATGTTGCTACGCGAATAATAGGAAACATAAGAAATCAGCTAATTTTGGACGCGGGCGGAGGGTTTTTCTCGTTATCTATAATCAGTCAATTTTGGTCTTCTAAACAGGGCAGTTTCCGCGTTATAAAAAACGAAAGGATACAAGATTAGTACAATTTATTAGTATCCAATATAGTAAAAATTGAAGGACGTTTACCAATACTTTGATACTTGTACGAATGACATATACTAGTATTAATAATAGGCTAAATTAACTATCATATATACATTATGACCAACGAAAAATAAAGGTCTATAAATAATTAATCTTTTTTGTTATTATGAAAATATTTGTCGCGGTATTTCGATACTTTTTAAGCAAAAGAAGTCGTCGTTTCCCGAACAACGCGGTGGCACGGCCGCTCACCGGAATGTTTTGTTGCGCATTGCTCGACCACAGGCAAACGTGACTATAACAACGTAACGGCCGTGCGAGCGAGTAATTTGGAAGTGGTAAGATTTCGCCCGGACAGCTCCCGTTATATAATCTTTTTTGCAAAATTTAAAATTCTATTTCAAACCTTGATTATAATTAGCTGATTAATTGAATTAAGCATTCTTCAATAAATGAATTCTTATCTCTTTTAACGTGAAATTTGAATCTTTAAATATACCATTTTCATTGATAGTGTCAATAATTAAATTAAAAATACATAAAAAATATATTTTTAATTATGTATACATCATTTATGTATACATTAAAGCACTCGTAATTTTGATATACCATATATTGAATTATTTAACGATTCATTATTATGAAGAAACTCATAGAAAAATGATTCATTATTGTCTATTTATAAATGTATAAATTTAGTCTCTCACTCATCCAATTTAATGTTTAAATTTCATTCACACCGACGAAATTTTTATTGCCAGTATACTTAATGTCAAGTGAGACAAGTGTTGTAAAACAAGTGAAATCGTCCTGTGTGATAGCTTCTGTAAGTGTGCTTAATTAAAATATTTACTTCAAATCAAATTTCACCTTATTTATCTTTATTGGTATTGCTATTTATAGTATTTTTTCGATAAGTATGCACGATTAAAAGTGTAATTTTGTCGAACTTTTAGTGGATACAAAATATAACATACGAAGGAAAATGCCATTTGACAAATTGCAACGTATATATGAAATCAATAATGATAATGTCACACAAATACAAAGTGTAACATTATCACGGATTTCATATATACGTAGCAATTTGCTTAATTAGGCGATTAAATTTTAGCATATTTTTTTTACAAGTGCGAGAAAAGGAATACTTTTTAAAAGTCAACAGTGAAGACTATTAACAACTATTTTTATGACAGCTAGAGCTGTAAACTTGTACTCGGTATAATTTATAGCAACTTGCTGTACTAATATTATATTATTATATATTATATTTTATATATTATAAATTTCAAATAAATATATTTAAGCACTGAAAAATGAAATAAATATTTCATCATACATATGTTACTTAATTTATATCTCATTTATAATATACAAAAAATTAATAAAAAATTTAGTTTACTATTATAATAATGATATACATGTATTAATTTACAGTGTAATATTATTATTGTAATAATAATAGAAAATAATCATGATAGCCATTTTTTATGTTAATTTTTTTAACATTTGTACTTTTAATTGCCTTTGATGTTTCTAGAAGTGTATTATTATCTATACACACATATGTATCTAATTCTGATTGTTTTTATTAAGTTCATAAATCTGATTCATAAATCTGAGTTGGTAAACAACCCACATGAATTACTATATTTTATAGCAGTAAATGTCCTGCAATTTTTACTGATCAATTTTATAAATATTCTTTCATAGTTCAACTTTTAACATTTTAGTAGAATAAGTAACTAAATATGATTTCACATAGTAGGTCATTGGTCTCACTCTGCTTGAATTGTCCAGGAAAGTTGCGTTTCATTTTAATTTCATTAGTTATAGACCGCATAATGATTCATCAAAGCCTACATTTTTGTTACCCGGAAACGTTACAGGAAAGCAGATATATTTGTTATAGATCTTCGAGTAATACTCGAATAATCAGCTGTTATAAAGATACCAATTTACGCAATCCGCTATCAGATAACAAACTGTACAATATTTATATAGATAAAGAATTTCATTTTCATTAAATCTAGCATTTTTTAAGTATTTATGCTGAGACATATGATGACAATAGTTTATTTAACTTTGTTTCAGATGTATGTCAGTCTTTTTTTACTGATATAAGTAGTAGTTATAATTAAAAGTAGTAAAAATAGTAAAAGAATAAGTAAAGTGTTTGGACTAACTTTATAATGCAAGTGCAAGTTTTTTAAACAATTTAGTTATTACTGTAAATATAAGAATGTAAATATAAGAATTTCTACCATCTTACTTAAATCTATACTTATTAATAGTCATTTAATTTTTAAATATTTAATAAGCTAATATCAATATTGTGTGCAACTTTTATGTCAGTATTTCATTAAAAATTAAAGCTTTTGAAAAATGAGAATTTTCAATCTTAAATGTTAACATTTAAATCTCGGGCCTTTTTGATTAACATGTACCTGAAACAGAGTTAAAAACAGTAATATCAACTGTGATAATTTTTCTCAGTGTATAGATACACCTGTACATACATGTGCATATATACATTTTTATGTAAATGATATTTTTTTTTATACTTCTCTTTAATATAACCAATTAATTTTTTTCTATAAATTTCTCATCAAAGTAATCGAAAAATGAAACATAACTCTTTTTTTTCGATAATACTAAGAGGACTTTTCTGTTGACTCATAAGCGCTGTATTTTACAAGGAAACTAGTTTGGCAAAAAACGAGAAGATACTTCCTCTTCTTCGTCGTCAATCGAGTAATTTCATCCCAACGCATTCTTTTCAAATTAATCATTTGATTCGTCATTGCAATAGAATTATTATTATTATTTGAACAATAAACAGTGATTGTAAGTTAAATCGGTACACTGAGAAAAATGTTTGTAAAATTGTAATCTTTTTTTGTAATTTGCGGACATAATGGACAAAGGCAAAAAAGTACAATGAAAAATTATAAAATATATTTATAAAAGATATAAATGTTATAATTTTTTACTTTATTTTTACAAATTTATAAACACCATTTATGATTGTACTTTCTGCAATCATGCCCTTAAATTGAAAAAAAAAAAAAAACAAAAAAAAATTTGAACTTTTTCACATTTTTTTACTCAGTGTACATTAACTTTTAATTAAACTTATCATTTAATGCAATTTCAATGTAGTTTCTATACCTTCGGTATTAATCGTAAAGGCGATATTGTGAGTTTAATTATGGAATCGTTGATTAGTTAAATTGAGTGCAACTGATAAAATGTAAAGAAAGAAAAAAAGTTTTCTTTTTATTGGCAAACTCGGCGCAGATGTCGACGTGGTTTTATTACTGAAAATTATTTGCAATGAGATATCAAACGTTAACATTAACTGACTGAACATTTGAGGTCAGTTTTAACGGCGAGTTTTAACACCGCGTTAAACAAACATAATGCGCTGCTTGTGACCTTACTATAATAATTATTATGAGTGCCTACGCTCGCAACTTTCTTTGCGTTTTAAAATTAATTCAAATTTTATGGAATAAACGTTTCAGCGTTTTATTAATTATTCTTGATAAGTAAACAAAATTTTTTTTAAAAATTATAATAAAAAAGTTATGATATTGAATGGATTTATATATGCGCTTTTAAATATCAACTACGTATCGTGTTTGAAGCGAAAAAAATTTATTCGTTGATAAAAATGTAAAAAAGAGTAGTTGACATTTTCAGGTAAAATATCAAGAAGCTTCCATCAAAGATTAATGTATTTTAAAATATAGTTCTTTAAACGATATTTATTTAAAGCTATAACTCTTCTACAGCAAAAAAAGGCATCAAAAAATTTGCAATTGTTTCGTATGCAATATGCTTTTAAATAATATCAACAATTTTTTATGAATAAACAACAAGCTGGGAGATAAACTTCTATTTTTGGTTACTTTATCAAAGGTAGAAAAATGTTTAAAGTAAAAATTATTGTTAACTTCTAGAAATTCGGATTTATCATGACTAATATATAACATTTCTTCATCATTTATTTTATATGGTATATTAAAAATATTCATAATTTAATGATATATGTTGAAAGTTATATACACTGAGAAAAATTTGTAAGAAAAATTATTTTTCTTCTTTATCTTAGCTTAAAATTCTTTATCTTAAAATAACATGAAGACTTGTATAAATATGTTCAATAAATTTTGTTTGCTGTAAACTGTAATAATTTGTCCAGAGAAATTGTTGTCAATGTATACAATTCAATAAATTCTTTCTTTCATTTGATTGGCTAATAAGCCGGTAACTCACTGCAACTTCAGGCGTGTCGTTAATTTTTTAAGACTGAATATTGCACAAGGGAAATTCATGAAAATAAGATAAACACTTTTCAAATAGAATGATAAATAAAAGATGTTCAACATCTTTTAGAAAAAATGAGATAATCCAAAGAATGAGACATAACATTGCTGAATCAAATTATAGTATCGATTAATATTATGAAATTTCATTTTATCATCGCTATACATGCACTTCCGTTTGACGAAATGTTTTATAACAAAAATAGAATAACGGCAAAAAGTTTTACAACTTCGCCTGACAATTCGCGCGTTGAATCATTAAGTTTTTTATCTAAATTATTCACAACAAATCCAGGAGATTGTGCATTGCTCCGAAAAGAAAGTTACAACAATTATTATGTCAATTTAAAAGCCTGTTACATCATTATCGTTCGACGTTTCAGGATTTTTATCGAACTACTGTTCTTAATCAATGTTGCTTTAAAAATCTATACAAAAAGTTCCCATGTCAATATGCCAACTAACTTATTAAGAAGGCGAGAAGGCCAATTAAATGCAATTTTATATTGCAATGATAAACAAGTAATATTTTCTTAATCTTATTATATCATATCAAGTGAGCTCATTAGTAATGCACAAACCAGTGCATATCAAATTGAGTACATAAAAAAAAAACAAAAAACAAAACAAAAATGTAAATTTACATTTACAGAAACACTTTTTTCTCTCAGTATAACTAAAGATGTTCTTAATTTTGTCATACATAATGTTGCACAATTATACATATGAGTAATATGAACGAGATTGAGAAGAGTATGTAATTTCGTGAGGAAATATTCAGTTGTGCGTTACTTACCTTTATGCATCCTTTTTCGCATTATGTTTAAGTTTCCCATTGCAACTGAAGTCTATTTTGTCCTTATTTGAATCAACATTTTGCGGATGCCTGAAATGACAAATATATTAGAATTAAAAATCAGTTTTCAAAAACTTATTACTTAGGTCAAAAATATTATAAAAAGGATTGTTAATCGTAATGAAAAACTTTATAAATAATATTGTATATAAAAAATATACAACTTAAATAATAAATATACATAACTAATATACATAATAATAAATAACACATAACATATATAAAAATACATATGTTTTAACATATTATATATGGATTACAAATTACAGTCTCATAATTTATTTAATCATAATGTTATAAACAAATTTTAATAATATTTCATGTGTACATGGAATATAACATGTTACAAATAATATTTAGTATGTATATGGTCTCATCTGATTTTCTATTTACTCCTTCAGACCGGATATTGATACGTCAGTTTAAAAGTACTGTCATTTTCATAGTTCCGAGAAGTGACATTGACCGCAATATTTCAAAACCCTAAGAGCCATTAAAATTTATGAATCTTCAATAATTTAATTGATTATGACGAATACCTAATAAGATGATTAAACAATATAAATAAAATAATATTAATGAGAAATAATAAGTTGCTCTGAGAGAATTACATAAGGACAGAAAGGTGTAAATAATAAAGAACAGTATTTAAGCATACTGGAAATACACTCAGAAAAATGAATGAGTTAATTTTCCCTTTGTTAATAGGAGTAGGAAGCCCAGAAGGCAGTTTATAAACATACAATAAAGAATGAAATAAATGTTAAAATAAAGTATTTATTCATATAAATTTATTGGAATTCCTAAGAATTTATCGGAAAAAAATACTACTTTTCCTTCATATTTTATCATAGATTATCTTCTAAGGTGCAATTCCTATTTATTACCGAACAATTAACTTATTCATTTTTCTTAGTATACTAGTAAAAAATGAAAACTCCAGAAAATTCCATACAATTATCATACTTGAATTTCATTTTCATTTGTCAAATAATGAAAAGAAAAATTATTGATACTCTCCATCTAATAATCTGAAAACCCCGCAACAATTAGTCATTCACATCCAATTCTCAATTCTACCCAAATTACGCGTTCATTTAATATCCAACAAAAACCTCTAACGATCATGAAAACAAAACGTCCCCTTTACGGGGGACTGCGCGTTTTAAATTCGTCATGTGTAGGAGCGGTGCAAAGACCCTGCCAACTGTCATTCGCGCTTGGCTGCGGCGAGTTTCTGCCGCGCAGACACACGCAAAATAACTTTACATTTGTCGCGCAAAAGATCGGAGTGGCGCTCTTCTTGCGCGGAGTGGGAAGGCCGCGCGCGGCAGTGGGAGGATCGAGCACGAGCGAGCGGCAAGGCGCGCTCCCGATCGCGGTGCCAGTTTGGTCTGCTCGGTTCGACTGTCAAAGAAGGCCACGTAGGGAAGTCAAAGTCGCGGGTCGAGTCGCGGCTCGAGTAACGAACGGTCGAAGCGTCGAGCCATGACCCGGACGCGAAGGGCCCGTCCCGATTGGCCCGGAATTGGTTGAGGATAATTCAGCCGTGGAAAGTCGATCGGCGCGTGGTAATGGGGGATACACGTAAGCACCGAACCGGTGACTCATAGCGCCCCATTATCTGGATGAAAGTAATCGCGCGATAAGAGTGAACGCGCCGGAGCTTCGGAGAAACTGGTTTCGCGTGACGAATGTGCGCGGCGAATTTTTTGGTGATTTTGGATACTTGCCGATTCAACCCCCCTCCCCCCTACTAAATTGTGATAGTGATAGTGCGTGTGTGGGCGGTGAAAAATGCTTCTGTCATTGCAACATTGATTGCTTTGTTAAGTTAGTTATGTTAGATATGTGTTGAAATTTATGTTGGCATTATAGAAAACAATGCTCTGACAGTACAACTGATTTATTTAAGATTAAATGTGGCATTTACAAGGAAATTTATTAAATGGTAACTTAAAAATCTGTATTGCCAACAGTGTCATAATGTTATTGTTTGGTTAGTTCCCTTTCGAACAAAGCAATAAAGAACAACAAAACACTGTAACACCTGCATAAGAACATTTAACATACATTTTTCGTAAATGTTACGCTTCGTTAATGCTGGGACAATATTAACATTATAACATGGTTACGCCAATACCAATTGGCGTGGCTTCAAAAGTACAGTTTTCTCTGTGTGAGTGCGGCGAGCATTCGAGACAGGTTGTGTGCCGCGACGGATTCTGAATGATGAAGGTCACGGACCATCTGGAGTCAAAATCCTTTGCAGGTAAAGAACAATCTTGGTTGTACCAGTTTGGTCCACGTTATCGTACGAGGTTGGGATGTAAGTTTAAGAGTTCGCCTTTGGCATCTCCTTTAAATATGGTATTTTACTTGAGATCTGCCGATCGACCCCGATTCTATTCTCGCGTTAAGTGATATAGCGGGAAACTTTTGATAATGGCCGTGAGAGATTGCAAAATTGTTTCCCTTTTTATTATTTATGTATGTATGTATATATAATAACACTGCCTTCTTAACACTTGCGTTGCTGAATTGACTGATGAATCATTGTCTTATATCGAACGTTGTTAAAAGATATACTAAGACTGAAGTGGATGTACGCACAGGTCCACAAATGTCAACTGTGGTTAATTTATGCATGGAACTGCACGCGTAAATTTGTGCCTAAAAACATGCACAAGCTCAAATTGTTGGAATACAATTCTTGTATTGTAACCAATACACATTGTTACAGCATTATGTAAACAAAATTCCATTTCTGCACAATTAGTTTCGTTTAAGGTGAAATGTCACTCGATGGCCAACTCAGAATGAACATAACCTCCTTAATATTACATATCTTTAAATATATTGTAAAATAAAAATGAATTTAGGAAAAATGCAAAATCAGTCAAAAGTTAAATATGTTTAGAGTCTTTTAAATTAGTTTTTATCAAAAGATAGCTTTCTGAGAAGAGTTACAATGCGGATTTTTAAATTAATTTTTATTTCGCAATATATTTAAAGATATATATATTATTAAAGAGGTTATATGCATCCTATATTGACCATCCAGTGACATATCACCTTAATTTAAATCAATGTTTTTATAAATTTTTACCGCTTATAAGAACGGTAAATATAAGAAATACGTAAATATTTGCACGATAAAAAGTACACGAATCTGTGGATACTATGCTCTCTCATCTCCTCGTCGCTTTTCACGTCTTGTTTATGCGACGACTATTTATATCGGTAAGGTTGCGTGCGGCGTATCCGTACGATTCAATTCTACGATTGATTGGTACTGTTACCGAGTTATAAACATTGAAGAATTTGACTCGTCCGGAGCTTGCAGTCGCTTCGGCAGAAAGTCGATCGCAATTTCAGTGATAACAATGCATTTATCGAGGCTTCCTTTTTTCTTTCCAGGAAAAGTCATTTGGCCGTCTGAATGAGAATAGCGACACACTTGCGCCACACTTAAGAAGGAAGATAAAGAGGGAATCGTTTGAAAGAATCTGAGAACGGTGCAACGATGCGCGCGGCGTTTATGAATAATCTTTTGTCCTTCGAAATTCTTTCTGCAATGTGCCCGTTATGACTCAAGAAACCTGTTCGCTTCGCTTAAAAGACTTATAAGATCGTGTAATTGTGTAAGCATGCGTCTACATTTCTTTTATCGTCATTTTTATTCTCCGGAATCACCATTCTGTCGAGAATTTTCACTGAATATTTGCAACAGCAAAAAAAGTTGAAAAAGTCATTCAACTGAAGCTTTGAAAGAAAGAAATTGAATTATTAAATTGAAATCCTGATGAAATTTAGGGTTTCCGATTGTCTCGTCGTTTGGAAAAATGGAAGTGAAGCCGGTGCCGAAACCAAGAACGATATTTTCAGAGAAACCAACGCCAGCACCTAGATCGGCTGGCATGATGTCTCCGATATTGTCGCGCACGCGCAGTCCCAGTGAATCCAGCCAGTCCGAGAAATCGGACGAATCCAAGTCCGAATCTAAGAGTTTGAATGCGGAATTCTTCAGGACCCTGGGCACAAGCTCGCGTCAATTGAAGGAGGGGCTTTCTGAAAAGATGACGGTTAAAGGCCGAGCCCTGATATCCAGTTCGAGGAACGCGAGCATCCGCCTAGAAAAGTCTGTAAAGAATCTGCTCACTAAGAGATTAACTACCCCTCCTCAGGAAGATACCACCGATAGTTCGGAGAAAATTGGCAACGCCGTGCTAGATGATCGGTGTGTTTCCATGCCGATAGGTGACGAAATTTTTAATTCCATATCCTTTTACAGCCCTCTACGCAACAATCTAAAACGCTGTATGAAAAATGAGGAGAACCTATCGGAACTGGTGGAGGATGATAGGAGAAGATTCAGTCCTCCGCCTCCCCTCTACCCACCTCCCCCTCTTCCAGACGAAAGCATTTACGATGAAGTCCATTCCATCACTTCGGGGAATAACAGTCACTACGACACCCTGAGTTCCACCTTCTCCGAGAGATTGGAAGGAGACTTCGGCGATGGCTTCGACTCAACTTTCATCAGGTCTAGAATTACCGAAAGCGATTGCTCCAGTCGTAGCTCGAGCAATTTCACCGATTACTTCAGGGCCGATGAGGACAAGAGACTGTCCAGGTCAGACTCTTGGAATTTCTATGACGCCACTCCGACCAAGCCGGAAGAAACGAAGAACGAAACAAAGTTGAACACATCTTTGATGGAAGAAATAGAACATTCCTTGGCGAACAGGTTATCCACCGAATCTGATGTAACTCAAATGTCCGTACCAAATTCACTGTACGAGAACTGGACTCCTCGCAAATTGAATACTTCTATGGAAGCCTCGAATAGCCATGATTCTTTGCGTCAGTGCACCAAATCTGTAATTCTAGAATTCGACCCCATCGCAGGGGACACGAATACGTGCTACGAGAACAACAGTGACATAATGCTGTTGGAAACTCTATTAGCGACCAGTGATATTCCCAGCAGCCAAAGCAGTGGAAGTATGTGCGGGTCAATCGACGAAGAAGCTATGATGGATGATGCTGAATACTTAGATGACCTGCCTCTGCCTTTGAATCCACCTGATCCACCAAAAAGATTCGATTCACTGCCAAAACACGATTACGATGAAGTCGAACTGGTACCTGCTTCGGAAGTTGAAAAATCAGTTTCCACGAAAAATCCCGCACTCTTCCCGAAGATGGTTCACCTCGCGAAGAAGAAGCAACCGGCTGTACCTCCTAGAAAAACGCAAGACGATAAAGTCGAGGCTGAAGCTTCGAGTAATCCGATGGGCACACATAGTTCAGTGGATTCCGACAGACGGAAAGACTTTGTCGCGAGTTGCAGCAAAAATAGGATGATTGAGAAATTGAAGAAAATAGGTCACGATTCCGCGGTTTCGTTTAAACCGAACGTGCTAAATTTGGTTAGACTTCTGCCGAGGAATAAGGACCAAACCATTACGGGTAGCGAGGTAGAAAAGAAGAAGTCGAAGCCAAAGTTGAAACGACCAGACGCTTTACAGAACTACACTGCTCCGACGCACAGAGGCATTTTGTATAAGCTTAGTGGATATGTTAATGAAAAGCTTAAGGAACTCCGGTACGCCGTGTTGGCTGAAGAGAAAATTACACTTTACACTGACAAAAATATGACCACGTGTAAAGAAGTCATTAATCTTGCCACTGCCCAGAGCATTCATCTCCTTCAGGATGTCAAGTGAGTAATCGGTGTAAATTATATTATTAAAAATATAAATTTAAAATCATCAGATTTTAATAGAATGAAATTTCATAAGATTTTCCATGAATTACATAAAGAAATGTTTAGGATTATTTTAGCGTTTTTTAGTCTGCCACTAAAACTTATATACTTATAAATACCTGCGTCTTACATTAATGCAATTTGATTCAACTAAAAGTAAATTAATTCTAAAACAAATTAATTTACAAATTTGGTACGACAATATATTAATCATACATTTCAATGTCTACTTACGAAATGTTTTTATTTTAATCGTTCGTCACTTCGTAGCAAATAAACAGAAATGACTCATGCAAAGTAATCATAATTTTAATTGATAAATCTGCATTATCACACTTTCGTCGCAATTCGATGCATAAAAGCATGAAAGTAATAGTACATTCAAATTAATGATGCATTTTGTACAATATTAATTATTATTTCTAAAAGTATTTTCTCTTTCTTTTATACAGAAACATTGATGGAGAGAATGCGTATTGCATAGCGATAAGTGGAGAAAAAAATTCAGAATTTCACTTAGTTTATGCGAAAGGTCTCACAGAACGAAGAATATGGGCCCAAAAATTTTTGGAAACTCTGACACCAGCTTTCCCCACAAAATTTACTACTGACTTCATTATTTGCGGATGGGCTTATTTGAAGGTAAATTTTAAAATTATTTTCTCAATACATCATTTATTTAAAAGTATAAAAATGTCAACGTTTATAATATGACAGTATATCCTATAAAATAATGGATAAATAAAATTATGAACATTTATTTTAATAAATATTAATGTCACTTTCTTTTAAAGTTTCTTAAGTCTAAATTAAAAGACGTTTGAATTAAACATATAATATTAATAAAAAGAAAAGTCTTTTCTTCACTAAATTGAATGCCAAGTGTTGTAAGTCATATAAGATTATAAACAAATGAAAAATTTCTATATATCAGGAAGGAGTAACCGGTTCATGGTTCCCTGCATGGATTCTATTACAACATCGAACATTTGTATACACAAAAACAATGGATCCTGTAACTTTAGAAACTATAGATCTGCGAAAAGCTCGTTGCATAGGTATGTTAATTATATTTAATTTTATTGCATACTTTATAATATAATAATTAAAACAATTATATTTATTTCGACTCAAAGATCTAAAAAATTGTAGTGATGCATCTTCATTTTTTTTTAATTTTTACTACCCCCTCCTTTCGACCAACCACACACTTAACACAGGCAAACTTTACTCTCGCATAACAAATAATTGCATAATTAAAGAAAATTAGGTTAAATGATTTCCCAACCTATTAGTAACTCCAATTCTTAGCTAACTCGAAAAAGAAATTGTATTAAATATAATTTTCTCGTGTGTAAGTCACTTAAATTCGCAAAATTTAAAATTTCGAAAACACATCGATCCGCGTATACAAATTATACAGCGGTAATTACAAAATTCTATTGTTTCATAACGCGCAACGCAAGTTGCGTTCAAGGTGGAACCTTTGTGTTGCCGGTGACTATTATTTAATTTGTGTCACGTGGTTTTGAAGTGTCAGGTTTCGCGTGAAACAGTTTCGCGGGAACGTCGACACAAGCGGACCATGATTTGACGAAATACCCTTTTGCCGAATTCACGGTTCAATTGCGCAATGTAAAACACGTTGCAAAACAGTTAACAAAAGAGGACGCCTCTTGAAGAAACTGATAGTCATGCATTTGCATGATTGTACGCGATTAATTTGCCATGCGTCATCCGGCAATAAATGGAAACGCCTTGAAAAAGCCAATGAGGCGCTTTTTTCTAAAATTCTTTTGCACATTAAAGTGAGCACATACTCCTTTAGACAGTTATTTAGACTAAACGAGAAAAAAAAAGGAAATTGAAAACTAAAGTACTATATATATATATATATCTTCACAAATGAATTATTAAAATGCAATATTGCTTCAATAAAACCTTCTTCAATTCGCATAGTTTTATTAATAAACCCCTATAATTTGGAAATGTAGATTTCCAAAATTTTTAAGTAAATTGTAATTTTCTCTTCTGATTAGTGGTGAGAACGCAGGAAGGACCTATTCCGGATTCGGACAACATTCCCCTTGTGGTGGTGGATGCGGGTGGCAAAGGTGCTTTACACATAGCAGCTCCGGGCTCGAGGGGAGTTCCCGCCTGGAAGCACGCTTTGTATCAAGCGGCAACTATGTGTGGCCCCGCGCTCGAGCAACAACAACTCACTCAAGACAATGTTCCCGTCATCCTCGACAAATGCATCAACTTTATTTACGCCCATGGTAACTGTCGAAGATTTGTTCCCTAACAATACATTTACCACCGCTATCTAAATCTAAACGAGTTCACTTTTCATAACATTTGCACAGTTAATTATTTGTTAATGATATCTTGACAAATATATCAGAACAATATTTTGTTTATAAAAAGAGTTTCTTTAACAATGTTCTTTATTTGTTTGAATAAAGAATAATAAAGAATAAAAAATAATACAAAACCTTTTGCAAAGTAAAAAAACAATACTTCACACTTAAGTTTGCAATAAACATTGATAAATAAAATTGAAACTACCGTATTTGGTGTTACATTGTTGTTCGATTAATTACTCATTAATAAATGATAAACAAGTTATATCAATAAGCAATAGAGTCAAATACGGTCAATGTTAGCTCATTAAATTGTATATTAAAAAGTAAGTCAATTTTAATATTAATATTAGTTGAATGAAATTTGGATGAAATACCATTTTAGGTAAAAGGTCGTATACCCAAGTAAAAATTAGACTAGATTTTGTCCAGTTCAAAAGTGGTACTAGCCAGACTTTGACCAGTTCAACTGGCCTAGTCAAATATAGCAAGATACTGTCCAGATTCTGGCCCATAAATACTGGAGCATTATATGACTGTGTAGAGCCTAGCAAGGTTCTTACCAGTCAAATTCGGATAGTTTGTACAGTCAAAAAACTATTCCACATTTTTCCATGGAAAAACTATCTAAAACTTAACTAGATTTTTAAGCTAGTTCCTGTCCAGAATCTAGTGTGTTTTTGAAAAATTATTATTATAATTTTTTTTTTTCATTGGAATGAAAATTATTTGTTAAAAATTTCATATTTTATTTAAAAATTAAAGAAGTAACATAATAAAAATTGAAAATTATTAAGTTTTGTTTAAATTAATATAATTGGATATTAAATAAATGATTATCAAGCAATTATATTTTTGAGTTTAGTTATTTCACAATTTTTACATCAGCAAAAAACCAGAAACTACATTTTATCTAAGTATAGCCAGCCAGTATTTTTGAAAATT
>JABFPN010002096.1:0-24133 GCA_022817305.1 Leptoteleia sp. ZL-2020
CTATGTCCGACTCCAGGAATATTTATGGTACATTTCTGGAATGTTAAAAAAAACATGAATCAGCCAAGAATGCACCAGACATATTCCAGGAGCCGGGAATTAGAATATTTCCTTGGTATATTCAGGATATTTTCAGAATGTTCCAAAAATATTCTTTGCTATTAGGGTACATATATATATATATATAAAGATAACAACAAATAACCCTAGTAAAATTGAAACATATATGGTCTATTGAAACATATATGGACAATTTCATATAAGGAAATAAAAAATTCATGTATGGACATATATGTTTTTCCTTAATCCACATTTGGCCATAAATGGCAATAATTGACATAATATTCTAGCCATATATTCAATTTAATAATTTTCTTATATGGAAATCAATTATTGCCATATATCGACCATATATCTGGATTGAAGAAAAACATATTTGTCCATATATGAATTTTTCATTTCCTTGGATGAAATTGTTCATATATGGATCTTATATATTTCACTTTTACTAGGGAATTCAACAAAATAAATACAGAATTTACAATTTAGACTTCCCTTTCCCAATTAAAAAAATATCGTAAATCTCACGTGTTGCGTAAATTAAACAATTTTATTTGGACTGGATTGATCATAAAAAGTCCCGTGTTTAATTGACTTTTTGATTTTGATTTTATTGTCATTGAGGTAATTCGCCGAGGAATAATAATTGCCAATGACGAAACTTCTCGTTTCGTCACTCCGATTCTCTAGTAAATGTTAAAATTATTCATATTTGATCGGTGTTATTTACATCAAAAGGCTCGATAGATTGCTCGACGGAATAACATTTGCGCGCCTTAGGAATGCGCTAACCGCCGCAACTACGGCGACGAATTACGCGCAAATAAGCAGGGAGGAGGCTTCATTTTCTTAGTTAATCTCAGCCAAGATAATCGTCCTATTGCTCGCTTCATTCAAATTGTAAACAGCTTTGAAAAGTTTCAAAATAAAATGTCGCACGTTTAAATAGCATATTGCAAAAAAGAAACTTCAACGCGGTGTTTATGTTTTCGTCAACTAGATGTCGCTTTGTCAAAAATCATTTATTAAAATGTTAAACGGTATTTTTTCAAATTAAAATACACTATTTTTTTAAAAGTCTATAAAATCTGCAAAGAGTTGGAACAGATTCAGAGTTAAAGTGGGAAAATTTATAAATCTTATTCAAACTTTTGAATTGAATTCGAAAATTGTTGAACATTTTATTTAAATTCCCTAATAAAAATCAAACGTATATGGACATGTATGTTTTTTCTTAATACATATATATATACATATGTGGCCATACTAAGATTCTTGCAGACTTTTTGCAGACTTTCCATACAGACAATTTAGTTTTGCTAGGGTTGACACAAACTTGTCCAAATTGAACCTCCGTAATGCTAAAATTATATATATAAGTATTGAATGGTTCTAAATAGTAGACAATTGTCCCAGCATGGTACTCAAAGTGTCTTAAAGTCCCAAAATGATGCAAAAATAGTTTCAAAGTGTAAGGAAAAATTGCGCCAATAACATAACAAAAAATAATGTCAATTATCAAACGAAAGGCGTACCTTTGTCTCCAGATCAAACTGGACGATTGAAGTTTGCTGAAATAACAAGGTATTATTAGAAGCGAATGAAGAAAAAAAAATGATCATGGAAAGTCGTATCGATCGTTGGGACAAGGCAACCATTTTCGTTCGAAACAATGATCGTTGGAACGAATTTGTGTTATTATTCGAAGTATATGCAATTCGTTTTACCGTCTTACGTAATTCCAGGTTGTTCTAGTAGAAGGCCATTATTTACCTTTTGTTCCTCTTTGCAATCGGAATGAATCCGTATTCCTCGCGTCGTGCACCCCGGTCGTCTTGCCAGAAACAAGAGAAAGCGTGGTTCAAGGCGCCACGAATATCTTTACTACGATCCATTCAATGGATATGAAGTATCTCCATATTGACAAAACGTAAGTTATCGTGTCGCGACTCCTTTTTTTTTCGAACGATCATAACATGCAAAACTTGCAACATTTGTGTAATTGCGTAACTCGCCCTTTTTTTTATTCCGGTTCATGCTTTCTTTTCCATTCCTCATTTTCAATTTAAAAGAAATTCAATTATTGCCTTTTTGTTATGAAAAGGAAATCATTTTAAACGCTCTGTCGTACTTGTTTGGGCAAATTACTGATATATTCTTCATTAGATAATTTTCATGTTTCCAAAAATGTGCAAAAATAAAATGGAACTGAAGAATGAAATGCTTTTAATATAGTTTGTGTGCATATGTAAAGTTAGCAAATAATTGGAAGGTCAAATTATTCAAACAAAAACAATAATATTGTTCGTTTACATCCGAAGGACATCAGAATGGATGTAAATATGAAACAAAAGCAAAGTCATGTTGCATTTTGTATTTTGAAAGTATTTCATTTTTCATTTCAATGTTTCAAACTAGCTGTCTTTTTCTTTAAATATATTGCATTAATTTGATAATAAAGGACTGATTTGTAGTGTACAATAATTTAATTTTTCTTACTGATTAGAGCTGAGAGTCATATGGAATATACTCGATCGGAGCTAGTTGGTGTTTCATGGTACAACCTTTTACATTGGGACTGCATACGTACTGCATATTGCAAACATCAAACAGGTATAAAATGATGCTTTTACTTTCTTTGTTCTTATTTTTCGATCCCCTTTATAACTCTCCTTTACTTGTATCTAAAATTAAAAAAAAAAACAATGTGTAATAATAAAGGTAATTTTGGAATGAAAAAATTTTAGTATATTATTATTGTATTGGGATAACTTAACTTCAAAAATTACTGCAGTTGGCAGCAAGGGAATCATATTGACTTGATTTATGCAAGTTTTTCGATTATTTTAGGAAAAGAAATTAATATTTTTTCACTGTATTGCATTGAAATTTGTAATAATTTAATAATTAACTTTAACATTTCAGTCATTCAATCGGATCAGGAGCGTTCCAGTACAGCTTTATTGCGAATTCAAAGTCGATCGGGAAGATGGTTTTGGATTCATTGTGTCCTTCAAGTGAAAGACACTTCAGAAGAATGTCAGCACCCTGTTATAGTTTGCACGAATCAAGTTTTGAGGTAATTATAATATTTTAAAACTGATCATCGGTACTAAAAAGTTATTGAAATTATAGTAGTTCAACATTTGATACCGCGGAAGGTGAAGATATGTCCATATATGGATTAAAATAAATAAAACAGCCCTAGTAAAAGTGAAACAAATGGTCCATGTATGGTCCATATATGTTTTAACAATTTCATGTAAGGAAATAAAAATTCATATATAGAATATATGTTTTTCCTTGATCCATGTATAGCTATACATATAGGTCAATATATGGCAATGATTGATATAATATTCCAGCCATATATGCTTTTCATAATTCCATACAATATTAAGGAAATACATGTTAAAATATATATGTGGACCATATATGGATCATATATGTTTCATTTTTATTAGAGTAGCAATTTGTTTCAAAATTTTTGCATGTTCTTTTAATTTTTCTTTTTCCGCGTAATAAAAAAAAAAAGTAATAAAATCAGTAAAGGATGGAAAGAGGTCGTTTGAGCGGACCGTTTCCACGCGAGGGGGTTGCGCACGTTGTAATCTTTTCGTACGGCTTTATTTTTCGTTGCCCGTTAATATCAGAAGCAGCACGGTGTAGTTGAAATTATTGGCGAAATTTCAGCGAGAAGGAGGCGGAGATCATGCGTGCGAGTTCCTGGCTCTACCAGTACTCATCTCAGACGAAATTCGCCTACGGGATCTGCTCGACGGGTCAGACGGCTTACGGGCATCACGAGTACGCGCGAGCGGGCGCGCTCTCCCACGAGACCGAGGCGCCCTCGCCGGCGTCCTACGGCGTCGCCGACGACGTCTGGAAGGAGCGACCGGGCGCCAAGACCGACGCCGAGTACGCCGCGGCCAAGGGGCCCGCGCGGCCCCCCGAGGACGCCGAGCCAGTCGACATGTCCATCAACAGCTCCTCCGAGCAGCCGCAGCCGCCGCCGCCTCACTCGCTCGGCTTCGCTCCCTGCCGGCACAACCACAAGCACCAAAAGTGCCCGATCCATCCCGCGCCCGCCTACCGCTCCAAATTTCTCCAGTTCCCCGCGCAGTTTCAGGAGAGCACCGCCAAGTATTGGTGAGTATTTCGCCGCCAGATGGGATACTCGGGGGGCGGGGGCAAAAATTTAGCGCCACTAATTAAGGTGATGCTGTAAGCCTGCTGCCACGGAGTTAGTGTTTTTGTAAATATTATTTTAAAAATGTTGATTTAATGCTTAACAAAAGTTTTAGCACATTCTTTAGGCATGGGAAAATTTAATTCAATTACAAAACCAGAATTTTTAACTCAGTTTTAAGCGAATTTCTTGAACGCGTTTTTTTATCATCTCAAATACGCGTTCAAGAAATTCGCTTAAAATTGATGACAAACTTTCAGTTACTTCAACGTTAAATAATCTCCCAAATGGAGAAAATGTGCTAAAACTAATTATATTAATTAATTCTTATATATTTTAATAAAAACAAAGAACGCCCTAATCTAGTAATTAACGCTTACGGCATCGCGTTAAGGTGAAATATCAGTCGTTTGTTACTAGATTCGTGCATCTTTAAATTATTCTCACATATTAATTTAACGATAAAAAATGTCTGAAGGATAAGTCATTTGTTCGCAATGGGAGAAATTTACTTAGTGTGAAATATTCAATTTCATGATGTGTAATTACTTAACTTTTCGTTTTTCAAGTGGACAAAAAAAAAGAACGATTTCCAGAAGTTGAGCTGTATTACATGATTAAAATACGTCAGGGTAGCTGGACCCCGGGAATTATCTTTAAAAAAAAATAACTTTCCCGGGCGGTACAAAAATTATGTTTGTGGTACATAAATAGCACATAAAAAGTGCATAATTCCTGCTTAATAAAAAGTTGAATTTTATGAAGTCGGGATTCAGCTACCCTAAGGTGATTAAAATGCTGTTTTCATAGTGATATAGTTTTATATGAGGTTTTATTTTAATATTTCAAATAAGGTTTTACGTGTAATATTAAAATAATAATTAAAATTGTTTGTGGCAACTCAGCGAAACCGCGGAACAGTGGAGTTCGAGCCCGCTTTGGTCCGACACTCTGCAACGAGTTCCCGACGTCATGCACCAGGATTTAAGTCCTTATATCACCACGCCGACAACTCCGGTCGACACTCCGGACTCCGAATTGCATTCCGAGGCGCCGGTTTTTAACTTTGACTGGGCCGGCGAGCAGCATGTGCCAAATTTAAAAATCACCTTCCGAAATTCCAACCATGACTCCAGGAAGTCCCAAGACGTGCAACCAATCACGTTCCAGCTTTCGAGGAAGAAGAATTACGCCGAATCAACTAGGGATTTTACAAAATGAACCTGAAAATGATCTGTTTTAATATCTCCCGGGGCAGCGGCGAGCATTGCCGATTACATTCCTAAAATAGAAATTAATTTCAATGCCGTTTCTCGCAATTGATCGTACGATCAACGTTGCAAAAAAATTTGAAAAACCTTGGGAAAAATAATTCATGCGTGGATTTGATGTTAAAAATATGGATGCTAATTTGTAAACTTTAAACTCGCGTTTGATCGTGTGAAAACGTATCTTGACAATAAGTCAAGTTGACAATAATTTTAGTTACTTTTACCATCACGATAACACCATAATTTTGATCAACTTTAAATCTCTTTCGCAAATAGGGCTGTATCGCGAATGTGTACGTTCACCTTATTCAAAGCCTCTAAACCTTCAATTAACTAACGGATATGATTACTATAACTTCCTTTAGTATATCTACTTTGTAGATATAATGCAAGTTTCTTCTTTTATATTTTTAAAAGTTTCTTAGGTACAATTCAAGTCCATGACTTGAGAGTAACAAATTCATTTCCGGTTCGCGACATTAAACATGTATTTTAATTTTAAGTAATAAATATTAATAATAATTTTTTTAAATATATTAAACTTAATAGTCAACGCAAAATTTTTTGCATTAAACGTTCAGAACTTGTACATCAAAATCGTGTAGTACGTAGAGTCAACGTAGAAAGTTTGAAAATTTGTACTCCAAGTTATGTACACGTTTCTGATATAAACTTTCAGTATTTAAATTAAATTTAACTAACTTTTTAACAGTTTTTTATGAAGTACACTTAAATGAACATATTTTGTATCCGTACGTAGCTTTTATATGAGCATATATTGAATCTTTTTCCCAGGAACTTTCAAATAATGTCGATTCAACTTTTGTGTTGTACAAAAACTTCGAGTCAATAGTTTATTGATTTAGTAGTACAATCGACTTCCACACATTTGCTTCTTTTTCTTCCATACATTTGCTGAAATCTGACCAATGAGAAAAAAGCACAAAACCCGCTAAATGTCAATAAGATTTAAATCTATGAAATCGAGTATTGCAGTTGCGCAATAACCTTCTGCGCCGGAAATGCAAATATGTGGAAGTTTCCGATTCCAATAAAAGCAAATGTGTAGAAGTCGAGTGTAATAAGTATATTGACTTGACGTTTCTTAAATTTTTCCTAATAGCGACTCAATTTTACTCGTTTCGTTAGAATTATTTTATTAGGATCTAACATATTTAAAAAAAGATATTGCATGTATTATGGTTTCAGCTACATTTATTGTATAAATTGTAATTAATATTTTTATAATTGTTATATCTCGGTAATTGAGAAAGCTTGAATTTAAAATTCTGCATTAAATAGTATGTTTTAACTTTTACAAGCAGCTTAACATGAAAATTATAGCTGGTATTTTAATCTTCAGTTTAGATCTTAATAAAACGTACGGAATTAGAAATGTAAATACAAGGTAAACATTGAAAGAAATTGAGTAATTTATAGAGAATAAATACATTTACTCTTTGGAAACAACAGTATTTTTCAAAAAATAGTAAATTAATTATACTGTAGAGAGTTGTACTCTGTGAAATGTAATTATATTAAATTGTTTAGATAAATGTAAACGGAATATTACAACAAATTTATTGCATATGTAAGTTTCATTTTCATATTATAATTTTCATAAGAAATTGAATACATGAGTACTTTTAATTGAATGGTAAGTTATAGGACATATTAACTTGAAAAATACCTGCTGTTTTGCAAGCATTCTTATCTGTAAACGTTACTTTTTATAACAATTTTTATACACACAAAATGTATTGAAAATAATTACAACATTCGATATTTTGAATTTACAGATAAAAAGAATGTGTTAAAAAGCTAAATATAAAATAACTGGTTGAATATTCATCACATTCGTTTCTTTAAAAGTATAAGACTTGGGTATGTACTGAACATTTTAACAATCGTTCAAACTAATAATTAATGTATTTATGGCACTATTTATTAATCGATTGATCAGCCAAGGTAACTTAAATTATTTCATACTACCGATTTTAACATCGAAGGGTATTGAAACAACTACATTTATGCCACAAGGGAAAGAGGTAAGTAAGCAAACTTTATATTTATAAATGAAATATTTTACATGTATAGAAAAATATGTTTTTGGACTTTCTTGTAAATTTGACAAAAAAACTTTAAGATATTCCGACACAAAAATTATTTCATTCTATTGTCTATGGGGGTCTATAATTTCATTTGTATATCTGTTGTCAGGTTTTCCTAATTAGGGCACGATATGGTACTGATACACCATCCTCATAGATAGGGATGTGTTTGTTATATCCACATCATTTAACAAAACTGGTAAATATTGTAAAAACTGGTTTATTTTGTTGTGAGTATTTAGAGTGAAATTAAAAATAAAGAACAGAATTATTAGAAATTAATTCAATAAAAGAGTTATAGAATAGTTCAATTTTACTAAGTTTTGAATTTATTATGTGAAATATAAAATGAACAGTTTGTTATAAATTGTAATTATAAATTGCACGTTTATTAAAACCCAAACATTTTGTTTTATTAAAAGAATACCTACATATGTTTGTATGAAATATAACTAGAATATTTTAAAAATCATTAAAAGTATATAAGTTTCGGATTGTTTTATTTATACCAGTAACGTACTAATTCTTATTTAATTTGATCTGGTGTATGTTTCTTTTAATATGTAGTAAAAACATGCACTAATAGATTTGAAGCTCAGAGTCATCACGTTCCTTTATTACTGGGCGCTGTTCATTATGAATCAGTTTAATAAAATCATTTAAGGTAGCCTGTTTAAACATATTGACTCAATATTTACGTTCTTATTAATTTTATTATAACTACATATTTAAAATGAAAGAAAGTCATATTATTTCAAGTGGGGTGTTCGTTTTTACTTTGATAGCCAGTAGCCTGTCACAAGTAAGGAATTAATTAAAACTGGTTCTTATCAATGAAATAATTTATATTGAAAAAACAGTATACAATATTTTAATTTTTTATTTGTTTTTATTATTTTTTATTATATATATATATATAATAAAATAAATGAATTGGTTAAATGAATGAATGAATCTAATAAACGAAATTTACTGTTGTTTTTTCTAGGTGCTGGAATTTTCTATTGAAGATATAAGGAAATCATTAGATGAATTTCTCGTATGTTAATATGTTTCTCATTTTTATTGATATGTAACTGAAATTATTCGTAAATTAACCGCGTGGATTTGGCACAGCTGGGTGGCAGCTGCAGATTAGTTGGATCAAAAGCAAGATGAAGGCTTGAAGACTGGGTACAAAAAGCTGGATAACTACTAGATATTCTAGCCGTTGTAAATGGCGGGATGACCTTGCAATAATAACCCAGTAGGTAACACTAATGATAGGTTGTCTGCAAAAGTAGTATATCGTGGAACATATATGAGACAACATTTTAATATAGGATGAGGAGAAATACATATATTTAAATATATTATAAAATAAGAATTAATTTAACAAAAATGTAACGTACATCAACAGTTAAACTAGTTAAGAATTGTTTAAATTAGTTTCCCGGTGGAAATAATTTGTTGAAAAATACTGAAAAGTCCAAATCTTAGCAATTTTTCAGCGCTTTTCAACATTTTTTAACATTTTTCAGCTTTCCTTTCTACAAGGGTTTTTACGTATTGCAACTATCAGAAAGCTATCTTTTCGAAATATATTTGAACTTGACATCTGAATAGTTAATGAAACAATCTTCAAAAGATAGATTTCGGAGAAGAGTTGCAATACGTAAAAACTAATTTAAAAAATTCCAAACTTGTATAACTGTTGACGACGTATTGTTAAGGAAAGTTTATTGGATGTTCCATTCAATCGATATAATGAATATAATCCATGAATATTCAGTCTATTCTTGTCGATTTTTCAGCCTTTATCCAGCTGATGTCCAGCTGAATATCCAACCAATCTCCAGCTGTTATCCAAATGCCCCAGGGCGGGTACAAATATAATAATAATCATTATTAAATTATGTTTAAATGTATAATTTGTTATGTTTTAATTATGATGAATATTAAATTTCAATAATCTAAAACTATTATATCAGGAAGGAAAAAAAATGTAGTGATTTCCTTCCAAATGTAATGTGTATCTCTGTTATGATTATAAAATAATCTTTTATCTGTACTACGTTATTTTTTATTGTCTTGTTTTAGTTTAATAAGTATTTAAGTTTCTTTTTAAATTTTAGTGCTATGATCAAGATGACATATGCATCACAAAGTCAGAAATCAATAACGAGAAAGACTTGTGTGTTTGCATAGAAGAATACCTGGTAATTAACTTGCTATTTTTCTTACTAAAAAATCAAATTTGAATAGCCGAGCAGAACATTGCATAATTGCAAATAAAATTATATGCAAAATATATATTAAGATTTTCCCTCGGTTGAGTAAAATCTGCTATTATATATTTTTTTTTAATAAACACCGAATATACTCGTAAATATTTTGTATATTACTGTGTTTTCCAGCAAAATTTATTATTTGAATGCAAATTAAACATATAAATTAACGAATATAAAGTATGTTCGGTGAAAATTAAATAAATCTAGCAATTTACATTGAATCTTTTTTTTTCAATGAAACGTCATATATATATATATATATATATATATATATATATATATACATTTAATATATTTTGTTAATATTATAATTAATTAAATTACACTTATTTTAATTCCAGAAATATGAACCACATATCACAGATTCCAATTACGTTACAAATTTTTTGGTAATTAAATTAATTTAAAATATTGAATATTAACATACTATAATCACATTAATTCTGATTTCTTTTTTAGAATTATCATCTCAACACATCAGAATATCTACGAGACTTATTACTTAAGGAAGCTTCCAAATTGGTAAATTGTTTTTCACTAAATTATATATTATTTGTATACTGATAAAAGTAAAGTTTACAATTTTTAACATAATTCTAGTAAAATGAATCACGTACTGTCAATATATTAACCATAAATGAGGAATATAATTAGAATAAAACATAAGTTATTAATATATTGTTTATATGTTCGTGACATATTATAAATATATGTTCAATATAAACAAATATTTACAATATATTGGTAATAAATGTTCATTTTAATTAGAGAAGCGTAAATCTTTTTATTACATTTTTCAGAAAAAACCCTTGGACACGGAAAAATCTGAGGAATTAATTATATGGGTAATAGATATAAATTTTGCAACATTAATTACTGAAAATTTTTCAGGAAATTATTGTATTAAGGTGAAATGTCAATGAATGGCCGGACTGAGAATGAACATAACTTCGTCCATATTACATATCTTTAAATATATTACAAAACAAGAATTAATTTAAGAAAAACGCAACAAACATCAAAAGTTCTACATGTTTAGAATTTTTTAAATTAGTTTTTATAAATTGCAACTTTTTTTCAGACAGCTGCTTTTTGGAAATCCTTTTTTCAAGCTAACATTAAAATAGTTGATGAGACAATTTCCAAAAGATAGCCTTATGACAGTTATAATACATAAAAACTAATTTAAATCATTCTAAACTTATTTAACTGTTGACGTACGTTGCATTTTCCTTCAATTAATTCTTGCTTGATAATATATTTAAAGATCTGTATTTTTACGGAGGTTTTGTTTATTCTGAGTAGGCCAAGAAGTGACATTTCACCCTAACGTTTAAGACGGCAATAAGAGTAATTAAAATTCTACTTCTTGCAGAACCAAAAAAAGGACAATTGTAATCTAAAAAAGATGTATTTGAAATTGTGGAAATATGTGGTAATGATATTTCGTAATTTCAATACTGAGAGAAATAAGTAAGAGAAATTTACTGTAATTGACATTAAAGTACAATCATATTTAAAGGATAAATTTACTTTAAAATAAGAATATTTGATTATATTCAAGTAAAAAAAATAGCATTTATTAAAGCAATAAAATTTCTCCTGGATTTTTTCTCAATGTATTATTATATTTTATGAAGGTATTATATGTTAGTTGAAATATAATTTATTAAGCGTAATATTTCTTTTAGAACAGAAATTTGGAAGATTTTAAGAAGATTAAAGCCGATCTTTTTCAAAATGTAAGCATTTAATATATTTATTGAAAGATTAAACTATTTAAAGAAATCCTTTTAAATGCTTCGTCTTTTATATTGTGCATGGAATTAAGTGATAATTTTGAATGACATCATAATATTTTTTAGGTTCCGAATGATACATTTACAAACAGAGCGAAAATTGCAAGTCTATACGACCTAGTAAGTATATTTACATGTAAGTTTAGAATGCAAAATTGTTAGTGAATTTAAATATGAAAATTTTAAAATTTATTGCAATTATTAATTTTGTATAATAATAAATAATAGAAATTATTTAATTATATTTACAGAGGAACACAGTGCAAAGTTTAGAACTTATGGAAAATATTCTTCCACAAATTCAGTATTTCATGGTAAATATTTAATTAAATAATACAAAAATATCCTAGCTTTAGCTGAAATATATCTTTTTTTTAATTGTGGTCGAAATATGTTTACAGAATCGTGATAAATCTGATGGTATATACAATTATACGAATCGTGATAAATATGATTTCAATTGGAAAAAGCCAAATATAAAAAATATCTCTCTTTCTCACAAAAAAGACATATCTGATTTCTGTTTGATACACCATAAATACGATCGAAATATATTGTCCAAAGCAGTAGAAGATATTACGAATCTATCCTGTATCCAACCTGTAAGATTTTGAAAAAAAATAAGAATAATGTATACTTTTTTAAAGTTATAAATAATATTCATTTTTTCTTCTTTTCAGCTAAACTATAATGAAAACTCAGTACGTCCTTTTCTGAAACAGGTATTAATTGTCGATATATTTCCTGAGACCGCATAATATTAACAAAACATTTTAATATTTTAAAAATATTACTAAAATATTGCTGAAATATTCTTGAATGTAAAAATAATATGTTATTAAATTGTACATCCTTCGAATTTGATAGTCAAAAATATTACTTTCAATTAATAAGTAACTGTTTAAATATAATATAAAAAGTTTCTGTTATACTAGTATAAAAATCTTCTAAATATATTTTTCGTCATACATGAACATAAAATGCCATTTTATTCCCTAGGGAGTTTTCGAAAAATGGCATTTTCCGTTCATTCATGACGAAATATATTTTCCTCGCTTCGCGTGTTTCTTTCGCTTTGCGAAAATTCTTTCGGGAACATAAAACAAAGTTTTTAGCATTGGCCCTTGAAAGGCCATTTCGAGATTCGGTATGAGGAAAAATAACATAAGTATCAAACGAGCGAAGCCCTTTATTACTCGCCAAAGCTGGTACTGTAACCTTGAGATGCCAAAAGGAACTTCGGGGCGCCTTCGGTGCTCCTCGGTTCTTTTCGGCCGCTCTCGGCTCCAGTCCCAGCTTGGCTCGAATAAAGCATGCTTCGCTCCCTAGATACTTAATATACTAATAATTACTTAGAAATATTATTAAATATTAATTGAATTATTTATCAAAATAACTTTCATAATATTGGAATGTAATATTAAATAATTATTACTTTAATGTAATTAATACTTAACTAATAATATTTTTCTAATTAACAACTAATTTATAAAAAAAAATTTGAATAGTAATGAAATTAAAATATTTGTCTATCATCGTTAAAATATGAAAGTAATATTTTTAAAGATTAAACATTAATTAAATAACGTATAAAAATTACTCAAATTTTATTTGAATATTTTAGTTTATATATTTTTTAATATGAAAAAATATTATGCATTTGATTTAAAAAGTATTTTAAATTTTTTTAAAATTTATACTTTAACTACACTTTTTATCTCAAAGATTTTAATTGGAAAGTAATAAAATTTCCTTGAGAATATATTTCTTATAATAAATTTAAAAAAAAAAAATTTTTGCATTTGAACAGTTTCAAGCGGATCAGAACTTACATTGGCTGCAGAAAAATGCTACCAGTTGTCGACAAATTGTTAAAAAATTGGTAAGCAAATTATAATTCTATTAGTATCTTTTTAATTTAAAATAATAGTAATAATTATTTTGTAAAATAATGACCAGACAGCCATTCTTTAGCACCGGAAGAATATTTAATCTCTATAAAAACATAATTTTTTAAAAAGACTGATGAAAAACGGTGTAAATTAGGACTTTTTATTCTATATAGGAATTTGGCACCGGAAATCAGCTAATTTTCTAGGTATTTATAGGATTTTACCTACTTTCCTAGCTGGGGTTATTGCATTACAAAATTATTATCCATTTCATTTTTATAAACGAAAACTTTGAACATCACCTTAAGAGGACATTCAAACGAAATGGATGAAGTCCATATTTATTATGTATTTCATTCCTTTCGGTTGATATATTAAAGAAATTAATGTTTATGAATTTGTTACTAATTTGTTAATAATAATATCAAAGTCGATTTGGTTCCGAAATTTTTAATTAATTTTCTTCCAAATGTTTTCAAATTTTTTTGAATATTTCCTTAATTTTGCCATTTTTTGTTTGGATGTTCCCATAAAAAAAAATAAATATATTTTTTATGCAATACAAGAAACATATTATGAAACTTCGTTTTTTATTTATAGATTCCACTATACACGGATAAAACATTGTTAAATATTCATAATTGGGTACAATTTGTAAGTTATCATTTCTTATTGGTGTTACGAAATTCGCCATCAGGAAGTTTACAAAACGGAAACGTTATTATATGAAAACTGAAACTGTTTCTGATTGCTTACATTTGACACTCACAGAAATTTTCTTAGTAAACCTAACTAAAAATTTTATGTTCTTGTTAAATAAGTGGGGCTAAATAAATTTATAGTTGGATAATTAAAAAACTATAGTTGCGATAACTAATTCCATTGCAACTTACTTTTTTTTAAGTAAATTTTTTTTTAGTTCAATCAACTGTTCTTCAGAAATTGATATAATTCTACTTGTTAGACATATTAACCGATCTATAGTTGTCTAAAAGAACAAACTAAAATTTAAATTTTTCTCTGAGTGTACACTTCAATGTATTTTGAACAAAATTTAAATTTAATTTAATGTCCATACAATTATTTTTTTAACTAAAATTTCTTCGTTCTTATATATCTTTTATATTTGTGATTAATTATAAAGAATTTAAGTTTAATTTGCTTTGTCCTTTTCAGAATACGTACCAAAATATAGAAAAACATTTAGATTGCATCGAAAATTATATTGTAAGTATATATGTTTTTACTTTATTTACTTTGATCAATTATACACGGAGAACAAAATTTTGTGAAATTCATAATGCGTGTATTGTCCTATCCAGGCCACATTTTAAACTTTAGTAATAGTAGGCGAATTGTACCTTGTTTTTTATAATTGCTTTTAGATTGAGCGGTACATCGTGAAACATTTGAAATTATTAAAAAAAGTATTATCTTAAGTTAGCAGAACGGAAAAATTCGTCGACAATTATTATCTAAAAGTAGGCAATAGTTATCAACTTGCTGACACGTCCTGATAACTAAAGAAAATAATTTTTTTTAGTATGTTCATTTTAGTTAGCATACTAGTATTTAGTTAATACTAGTAAGACATAACACTTTTTATTGGATCTTTTCTCTCCGTTTGTCATTATTCTTAAAATTAATCATCTTGTATATTTCTATTAAAGATTAAATTAAGATCTCTGTTAATAAAATCTAGCTGGGATCCTATAGGAATTTGGCACCGGAAATCAGCTAGTTTCCTGGGTAGGTTCTTAGGTAGTTATGGGATCTTGTCTAGTTTCCTAGCTGGGGTCCTAGGTCGGAATTTAGGATCAGAGATCAACTAGTTTTCGACGTAGGACCCCAGCTAGAAAACTAGGAGAATCCTAGGAATCTACCTAGGAAACTAGCTGATTTCTGATGCCAAATTCCTATGTAGGATCCCCAGCTAGATTTTTTTAACAGGGATAATGCTGATTGATTACAAAAACAAATTTTCAACAGAACGGTACGCATGCGCTTGTTAAAAAATGCCTGCAAAGTGTAGATGTAAGTATATAAGTAAATATATATATTAGGTTACATATTGCTACACAAATACTAATTCCTTTTAATTTTTTCAGCAATCTGAAGACAAGCCCGATGAAAAAGTAAGACAGAAATTGCATCTCGTAAGTATACTCTTTAAACAATAGTTGATATCATATTACGTTTTCTAAATCCTTACTTGATGTATAAGTTTTTGATATTACAGATTACATATGATAGCAATTTAAATTCTCTGCAGACCTGTATAGATGAACTGAAGTATATACTGGTAATTAATATATTCATTATGCTTAACATTTAATTATTTAAAGAATTTTAATTTTTACTACTATTTCTGTTTAATGTTCATTGCATGGAAATATATATTTTGCAACTTAATTTCATAAATATTCATAAATATAGAAAAACACTTAAAGAAACAGAGGAAGTCGTAAACAAAATGTTTATTATACATATTATCTTATTAAGACATATATAATAATAATTTTAATAAATATTTGTCTTATTATATTTGAAAAGATTGTGTATTAAAAATAAGTTTGCATATATAATGCTTGATTTGCTACATAAATTTACTGCTTACTACTGTTTAATGCAAATATTAATGCATTTTATTTTCAGTTTAACTGTGACGTGAGCTGTCATCTATAGAAAGTTATTTGACACGAGTGTTTCTGCATCTGTTAAATATTCTTATAATTATTTGTAATAATAATAGCAATAATGATGAATTATAGTCCGAGTTACTTTTCAATTAACAAAATTCCTTTTCTTTTTCAGCTTGTCAATTTTATTGAATATATCATGTTCTGACAAAAATGCTTTCCTATTTAGACAGAAAAAAAAGATCTAATAAAAATTACAAATATTGTTGGAAACTGGTCAGATACTTGAAATAATTGAAAAATTATAACTTTCAATCTGTAAAAATCATGTTGATAATTCTTGTCAGTTTTCAAACAATCATTGTCAATAAATTGTTTGAAATATTTTTATCCTTAATAGGTCAGTATTCCTAAAACAAAGAAAAAATTAAGTACAACTGAGTTAATGGCACTTTCCTGAATCTAAAACTATATTATTATTCATTAATTTTTATGACTAAAATCGTTTAGAATTATACCAACAAAGTCGTCAATTTTAGACAAAGCTTATTTAAGCATTAAAAAAAAGACGTGATTCATTCCTAATTTATAATCAGCAATTTTCCATTTTCTTTGTTTATTATATAAATATTACTAATAGTCATAGCTTGTCATCGTCAATCAAAGCAGTTAGTCTTGAGTTTTAAAAGAAGTTCAGTTTGCATTACAGTTTTGTGTTGGCCTTTGCAAAAAATGTTGAAGTTAATTTTTCTTTCTTTTTTAATTATAACAACGATCGCATGTGTACCAGTAAGTTGATTACTTTTATATTTTCCTGGTTTTTACACGGTGCAATAAAAATCATGAGATGATACGTCCCTTGATAAAAAAAATTCAGCAAAATCTTATTGCCTAATGAATAAATTAAATTGAATCGTACTTTTGTCCATGCTATCTGACGATTAAATATCGTTGATAATCGAACATTTAAGACATCTTATATATTAATAACATTGGACATGTAAAGTACAAACATTTTAAAAGGATTTAATTGGTTAATTAAGGTGATTCTTCAGAACGTGTCAAAAACGGCGTCCGGTACACAGGGTTAATTTACAGACTTAAACCAAAATTTGGTATAATGTAATGTAAAAATGAGAGAATCGTTGGGTATATTTTATTTGTTAAAATTTAGCTTTAGTTTTGCAAACTTAATACATATATTGCGGTATAAAGAAAGAATTGACAGCAGACACATTTCAAAACACGATAATAAAAAATAAAATTAGCTTTGACACATAAATAACCAAACGATTCTCTCACTTTTATATAATATCCTACCAAATTTTGGTGCAATTCTAAAAATTTGGTGCAGTCCGTCCGCCTCTCCTTGGAAACAGCTGATTTCCTAACAGAACGGAAACAGGACACTGACTTTACACTTGTTACAAAAAAATCTTAAATTTATATTCCTCGAGATATTTTGTTATTAATACCCTTATGAAAATGAATATCGGCAAAAGTCAGCATTCCCTGTCTTCACAGCTTTCAAAAGCAAAATTTCTGCAAATATTTGAAAAACTAAAAATTAGGAATGCTGACATTTTCCGATGTTTGCAGAGAAATTATTTCCATAATGGTAATAATAACACAAGATAATAATACATGCAACAAGTACTGTAAATATTAATTAGTGATTTTTTTCGCACAAAAAAAACATATTAATAAAAGTTATGTATATAATATTTATACATTAGAAATATTAATTTATTTTTGTTTACAGCACTCAACATCATCGCCTCAGTATAAGCTGAAAACTTTCGCAGATGTACTAAACGATTTTGAGGTATATATTTTTCTGACTCACTTCGAATGAATATACATGTTTAATTGCAAAATTTTATAATAAGGAAAACGTACACTGAATAAAAGTTTAGAATTTTTTAAATTAATTTTTACGTACTGCAACTATTCTCAGAAAGCAATGTTTTGGAAATGGTTACATCAACTATTTAGATGTTAGGTTCAAATATATTTCCAAAAGATATCTTTCTGTTGCATTTTTCTTGAATTAATTTTTATTTTACAATATATTTGAAGATATATATTATTATGGGGGATTGTGTTCATTCTGAATTGGCCAACGAGTGACATTTCACCTTAATTCAATTTTTACTACACTGAGAGAAAAAAATATCAATTTTTAATAAAAAGTTTACTAGTTTGGCATTATATTTACATGTAGTTTTGTATAATTTGACATTTTGTTTACAAAGTTTTGGGTAGGTTAGAGACACTGAATAGCGACACCTAATGGACAAAACATGAAATAAACATTTTGTCAACAATTGGAATTCAGTTTACTAAAATTTTAAATCCCTTGGTTTCTAATTTTTAATATTCTTTTTTCTCTGTGTTGGATAACTGTATAATATTATAAATCATATATATTTTAATTTTAGTTATTCAATTATTTGTACATGTTTTAGTGTGACACTGGCGACATACGTGTTAAAGAAGTAATTTTTAATGAAGAACTTTATAATGAATTGATAGAATACGGAAATATCTTCTGTACACCTATAAACTACGACAGTTGGGTAAGATATAGTATAAACTAAGATAATATGAATAACATTTATGTCACATATTAAAAAATATCAAGTTCAATCAAGTAAAATCGTGTTGAATCATCTCGTTTTCTGAGTCAAATATGTCCAACCTTATTTATACCCCAACAAGACACTTACCTAGGATATTATATAACATTCTAGGAATATTATTTTAATATTAAAATAATTTTCGTATGATATTCTACAAATATTACGTGCTGATAGGGATAGTGCACTTCATTTTTTTTCTCCGTGAACGTACGTCCAATCAATCAACGAAAGTACATATATAACATTGCAATAAATGATTCCACTTGGTAATGAAGGGATAAACTCAGTTGAGTAATTAATTGAAAATAAGACATTTTAATTTAACTTGTATATTAACGTAAAAAAATTTTAATTGAAAGTACGAAGTGAATCATTTATAACGAAACTCGAGTAAAGTAGGTTCGCTCACTCACTGACGTTCATCGTCATTTTATTATCAAAATGTTTGCCTCGTCGAAACCTTGATAAACTGAAAAGGTGCTATATCACAATGTTAATTGCTTTAATTTGATTTTCAGAAAGTCGCATATGATGATACGAAGTATATATACGAAGATTTGATCAATCTAAAAAAATATTTGGTAAAACCTTTTTAAAGAATCTATGTTAAAAATGCGCCATTTTATTTTTTATTTTCTTATTTTTACATTTATTGATTTTAATATAGTAATTTTAAATTAAAGTTTTCAAATGCATAATATAGAATTTTATAATACTTACTTTTTTGCTAAATATAAAAAGTCATTACAATATCACTTTTTTTTATAAATATTGAATATTAATTTGTGGAATAATTTATAATTTACAGAAGAATCAATACTTTCAAGCACATGTAAGTTACATATGTTATATTCTAAAATGATTATTTTTTTCTTAATTTTTATTTATATCATGTTTATTTTTTAGGTAAACGAGGAGAGCATACCCAAAAATCTTTCAACATGTCTCAATATTGCTATAAGTAACGTACGTACTTAATATATTAATGTAATACACTTTTTTAGTTTGTATTACATTTGCAAATTATTTATATATAAAATATGGTAATTATTCGGAATGTTACATCCCCCCCCCCCTCTAACAAGGAGTAAAAATACATGAAATCGATGTATTTTTTGCCCTGATTACGAATCTGAAGAAAAAATTTTGGTGCTCTCCTGCTGTTCAAAAGTTATGGTCAAAAAACGTTAAAAATGGAATTTTTTTGTAATCTTGTCCAGGACATCACTTGGAGTAATTTTGGTCGTTTGGAGCACAAGCCTAAAGTTGATATTTTCGAAGTTATGGGCGAAAATGTGCATTCCCAACTCCACCCTCATAGAGCGCATGAAGAATAGAGTTATTCTATTTTTTTTTCTAGGTAAACTTCTACAATGCAATAGCATTATGCCTCCAGTAAACCGCACTTTGATTTGAAATATGCGACATTGCAAGATTTACAAAAATTCTACAAAACGGCAATGCCTATTTTATGTACTTTTTCTACACCTACCTGAAAATCGAATTGGAAATGTAGAGGTTTACTATACGTTCATACGCCCTATGGACCCTTGGAGTAAGGAAGTCCGTCCGGTTACCTCCTCGTGGTGTACTCTGGTTTGTGCTAAAACCGGCGGCAAGATCCTGAACATCAAGTGATCAAGGTGCCTTTTCCGCATCTTCCTTTTTACCTTCATTCACCCGTTTTCCTGTCCCTCCCATTCCCTTTCCCCTTCGCTTAGAGGGTATTACTGCGGAAAGCAAAACAAAACAAAATAACAAAACTTAAAGACTAGAACATTCCAAAACCAAATTAAAACTGAGATAAAAAAAATTTAACTACTGATGGTCTGAATGAGTCGCAGAAAGCGACTCCGACCAATAACAGAAGAAGAAGAAGAAGAAGAAGAAGCCCTATGCACCCCAACGCACTTCGAAGGACTATATTATCGTCTATAGGGAGACAATCCCCGCACTTCTAAATGATGTAATACACGTTTTCTGTGCATGCGAAAAACTGCCATTTTTACCATTTTTTGGCCATAACTTTTGAAGAGCAAGAGATCGCAAAATTTTTTTTGTACATTCGCAATCAGCGCGAAAAAATATATCGATTTATAGGGGTGTTAGTTCAACGATCTAAACCCTTGGCCGCAGGAGCATACAATGACTCGCATCAACAGCGTTTTATAAGACCACATATAACAAATAAAACTGTTATTTATGAAACTCCGTTATCCCAGACAAACATCTGTGCCAGTGGCCAAGGGGTTTGATGGGTGGACTGACATCTTGGGAATTTGATATCAGTTCCAAACAGCGTCCGAGAATATTTTCAGACGAAGCGTTTTTTTTTTTAAAAGTTGATAAAAATATTATTTTAGTAATGTTTTAAAAATATGTTTTTCATATTCAAATCATTTAAAATTAAAGCTGATCTTGATCTTATACAATTCACTTACAAATTTAGTATGCAAGATAAAGCCTTTCATATTTTTGCAGTTTTCAAGACATTTTATTCCTATTACGATATCATATGCAATAAATTATTATAAGATTATATTAAAATATATATTAATATTGCATAAATTTTAAACAATAGGTTGAAAAGGTGCAAAGTGCGTGTATGAATTATGGCTGTCCTGGTTATGTAAGAATTATTTAATAGTATTCATTTATTTTCAAAAGTAATACCATTGCAGTTATAATCATAGAAAATGGAATGTTATTGAATAATCTTTATATTTCAGGAAACGTCACTTAAGGTTATACAAACTGATTCCCTAATTTTTAAAAATGAAATTAATTTTCTTCTGGTAAGTTTTCTCGAAATTAATTTTCTTCTGATAAGCTTTAAACATTTAAATTTATTTTATCACATTTTTTATCATTTCTTTCATGTTCAAGAAAACATATGAGTTCCACAATAAACACGGCAGTTACTTGCATGATGAATGTGAAAAACTCAAAAATACAGTTAAAGAAAAAAAATGTCCTAAGAATAACATAAAGATTATGTATGCTAACGGAGGGAATATATATTTTAACTTCACAAAAGCAATCTCCAGCATGATAAACACGATGGAAGTAAGTTAATATAATTTATTTTTTTAACTCTACATCCAAATAATCTTTGGGGGCTTATGGCATGTCGTTTTCATATAGATTTTGCATACAGAAAACGTTCTTAAACGCACAATTGTTACATTAATAAATTCATTCAATTAATTAATTTAATATAATTAACACGTCCTTAGTTAATTATACAATTAATTAAATTGCCTATTGTATCAATTGTGTGTTTAATAACGCATTTTGCATGCAGAATAATATGCCGTAAGTAGCCTTTGCGTACATAAACGATTCTTTTAACTCGCGAAAAACTATATCACCTTGAAAACAGCATTTTTATCATGTAATATAACTCAACTTTTGGAAATCCTTTTTTTTCCACTTCGAAAACGACTTCCAAAAGTTAAGTAATTACACATAATAAAAGTGTATATTTCGCACTAAATCAATATCTCCCATTGTGAACAAAATTGTTTATTATTTGAGAAATTTTTATGATTAAATTATTCTATGAAAATAATTAAAAATACACTAATCTAGTAATAAACGACTGCGATTTCACCTTAAGGTGATGTTTAAGGATTGCTGTCACGGAGTAAGTGCCTTATATAACCAAAATTTAATTATTTAATATTTTATGATATACAGACCAGGGCGTCATTCTGTGGACACGGGAGTGTAATTTGGTTCAAAAAAAATATATGCACTGATGAATATTCTCAAACAATAGTAATTTTTATGTTTTTGTCGTCTGCTCGAAAGGAAGCGTTAGAAATCACTATTATTTGAGAATATTCATTGGTGCACATCTTTTTGCGAAGCAAATTGTACTCCCGTGTCCACAGAATGGCGCTCTGGTCCATCGTCCTAAAATATAAATGAATTAAATTTTGATTTCAAAATACACTAACTCCATGACAGCATGCCTTAAATTTGCCCTTAAGGTAATGCAGTAAGTCTGCTGCCACGGAGTTAGTGTTTTTGTAATTATTATTTTGTAAATGCTGATTTGATGCTTGCAATTGATTCAGCATATTTATTAGACATGGGAAAATTGTATTCAATTAAAAAGTCTGAATTATTAAATCAATTTTAAGCGAATTTAGGGACCGCGTTTTTTTAACACCTAAAAAACGCGGTCCCTAAATTTGCTTGAAACTAATGATAAAAATTCAGTTACATCATTGTTAAATAATCTCCCAGGTTGAGAAAATGTGCTGAATCAACAACATCAATTAATTCTCATTCATTTTAATAAAAACGAATAACACCCTAATCTAGTAATTAACGCTTACGGCATCATCTTAATGTGAAATGTGTTGATCAATTCAAAATGAACATAACCTCTTTAATAATATATATCTTTAAATATATCATAAATTAAAAATTAATATAAGAAAAACGCAACGTACGTCAACAGTTAAACAAATGTAGATTTTTTTAAAGTAGTTTTTACGTATTGCAATTCTTCTCAGAAAGCTATTTTTTAGAAACATATTTTAATTTAATATCTAAACGTCAAACATATGCATGGTTATAATAAACAAATTAAGTGTCTGTTCCATTGCGTTCAATGTTAAACATACATTAATCTAAACGTACATATACTAGTATTCTTATTTATTTCTTATTTACAAATGTTTATGTAATTTAAGTATTATTTTATTTCAATGTTATAGGAAGATTTTGAATGCAATGAAGACTTACTATCTGTTATGTTTTTCTCATATAAATTGCGTGAGCATTGTATAGAAATCTCTTCGTATATTGTAAGTATATATGATCAATATATCCAAATTTATATAATCTGTCTTTCCTACAATGTACACTGACAAAAATTATATATACAGTCCACTTCCACACATTTACCATTCACTTATTTTCTCTTCCACACATTTTCTGCTTTTTCTTTCACACATTTTCTGTTTACGGATTGGAACTGCCAATCAGTTTCTGCCAACCTTTTATTTCAACCAATCAGTTTCTTCAACGGAACAAAAAATGTGTGAATGTTTCCGGTCTCGAAAACAGCAAATGTGTGGAAGTCGACTGTATATATTTTTTTTATTGTTATTACCTTAAGGTAATGCAGTAAGTCTGCTGCCACGGAGTTAGTGTTTTTGTAATTATTATTCTGTAAATGCTGATTTGATGCTTGCAATTGATTCAGCATATTTTTTAGACATGGGAAAATTGTATTCAATTAAAA